>WBNO01024056.1:98191-110467 GCA_013400575.1 Peucedramus taeniatus
TCCCGCGCGCCGGCCGCTCCCGCCCGCCCCTTCCTCCCGCCCCGCACTGCTCTCGGTCCCGGAGGAACCCGCGGCTGCCGCGTCCCGGCGCTGACACGCGCCTAAGCGCAGCCTGGCGCCCAGCTACATCGGCGTCTGCTGGTTTAAATGGACGCGCCTGGGATCTTCCCATCACCCCGGCACGCTCCGAATGTGCAAAGCTCTTCTACTGGGAAAGGATTCTCTCCTGCACTGGAGATATTCAAGAACAGCCTGGATGCTGCAATCCTGTGCCATGTGCTCTAGGATGACCAGGCTTAAGGAGGGATGTTGGACTGCATAACCCACTGTGGCCCCTTCCAACGTGACCCATTATTTGATTCAAGTCTGGTGGTAGATCTGGGCTCCTCCCCATAAAAGAATTGTATTTATTTTATACGACCAACACTCCCAGGTTGCACTCAGCAGGAGCACTACTGGCAGCTAGGCTGACTGGACACCAGTGCAGGGATCCCAACCACTGCTGGAAAGGCAATCTGCTCACAACTCAAGAAGGTTGCATTTCCAGAGACAACACCTCTCCATCGGGGGACTTCAAGTTTTACACAGTAGAGCTTGCCATGACAGGCCAAGGACAGTGAAGTCCCCCTATGTATGGCACTGTCAGACACCAGGTTTGGAATATCTCTGTTAGCCTCCTGCCAGAACTACACAATGTCTGTTTTTTCTCACACTGATCAGAGCCTGGTCACTTGCACGGCAACAGCACCTTTAGTGTCTGTTCAAGAGCCAGATGAGAATAGGGAGGCAGCATCTGGCCAAACCAGCTACGAGCTGGAAGATCAGGGAAGGTCTATGGTGACAAAGACCTAAACAATTGTCTAAGTCTCAAGCAGAAGTCCAGTGTGCAGACTTGGTCAATGGCCCTTATTTGTTTGAAAGAATATGAAGCTGCACAGCAAACTCCATCTATCACTTGGCATAAAAAGGCTTGGCTTTAAGTCACATCTGTAGGACTGTCACAAGTGCTCTCCAGAGTTCCATTTACAAAACTGATCTGGTAAGAATGAAGCCCTAGTTTCTGCTCCAATAGGTATCTAATTATTTTACACAAAAATTGAGTCAATGTTTCTTTCGACTTTTTTATGTGCCAGTTTGGAGGTATAAAACTGCTAGTAAATACAGACCTAGGACTCATGCTTACCAAAACGAAATACGTATGCCTCCTCTTATGCACACAGTCATACCTTCATCTGAAGTTAATGAATGCATCTTAAATTAAAAGACTTGGAACTTAATCATAGCTACCATGCAGTGTTTACTAGAAAAAAAAGTGATAAAGGTATCAAATGTTTTAAAATGCAATTAAATAAACAGACAAAACCAGTAAGTGCTGGTCATAGCATATAACTTTTAGAAGATCAACATTCATTCACTTAAAACCATAAAGGAGACACTGAAGTCAACTGGATACTAAAATATCAGTCAAACAATATTGTAACAATTACTTTCATTTTTGACTCAAGAACAGAAACATTTGTTCCAAAACCTATTCATATCCTTCATCACTTAGCTTCAATGGCTTTTTTTCCTCATACAACGGATATTCCTAAACTTGTTTTGTATTTATAAATAAGGCCCAGAAGGCCTTGAAAACATCACAGAGATACACTTTGACTCCCCTTCCCATGGTGCATGTAAGTGATTAATAAATATGTGGATAGATAGAGTGGGGTAATTTATTAATCACTTTTTTCCAATCACTCAAACAAAATAGGATTTTTTTTGTTCTCCCAAGTAAGCTATTTCACACTATTGTGTGATGGTTAAGCCATAGTTTAAATGAAAACAGGAACTAGAAATAACTCCTTTTTTAACGCATGCATACCACCTTTTAAGAGTGGTGTATCAGTTCTCAGTAGAAAAAGCTAAAAACTGCTGTTACTCCTAGTGCAGTCAAATAAACTTTTCAAAAGGACTACTGCAGCAATAATGTCTTATATGAAGACAATAAAGTCTTTTACTCAGCAAGTAAGAAAACTGTTTAATATTCATGATAAAACAAGTTGGGATGTTTTTCATGATCTGAAATAAAGATCCATTTTCTGGGTGGTGCTCTGAGAAGCTTCTTTGCAGACCAAGGTCTACATCTGTTGTAATGGCCTGAGAAAGAACAATGTTCAGGAGGAATTATTTTTTTCATTTTCTGAAATAATTTCCATTAGAGATTCGTAATCAGCATATTCTCTCAGAGTTTGTATCATTTCATCTAGCATTTCTTCCCCTAGCATGAAAGACTCAACACGATGCACTGATCTGCTTATTCTGTGGTCTGTAATCCGGTCCTGTGGAAAGTTGTATGTTCTGATCTTCTCTGATCTTCCTTTAGTCCCAATCTATTGAACAAGAAGAATCAGTTTATCATCATCATCATATTACAAAAATGATGAAATATTGATTAGGCATGTAAAGCAAAAGGTTTCTCTTCCTCACATGACTATACAAAGCTTTTTATAGTTACATAGTACTCAGATCACTTCTACAGCTGCAGTAATTGTTCTCAAACATGTAAAAGAACAATTTTACTGCATCTTTTTCTAATACTATTCTGGTTCTTCATGCTGCAATTCACTTTGTTTCACTGGATCTCTAGGATTTACCTACTACTGAAATTTTAAGTCTGGCTAATATATGGCCTTTATTGCTGCAGTAAAATACAATGTTGTTTAGAGAGCTTGGGGACTCCACAAATTTTGTTCTCCAGAGTGGCCTAGTGGAAGGCATCCCTTCCCATGATAGGAGGGCTGGAGCTATATTATTTTTAAGGTCCCTGCCAACCCAAACCATTCTGTGATTCTATGACTTTTTTTGCCTCATTTAAGTCCTCCCTGGGCTGCTGCTGCTCTATATTTCCATTTAATACTCACTATTTAAAAAGGTGTTACCCTAAAGACATCTGCTTGTATAGAATTATATCACAACTAAATGAAACTTACTTGAATCTTTCGAGCATAATTTCTCTTTTTGGTTTCTTCTTCTAATTTGGCGTTGTATAGTTTAGCACATAGCATTTGCATAGCCTTCTCTTTGTTTTTAATTTGGGATCTTTCTTGCTGACATTCAGACACAATCCCTGTCAAAAATATCATGCCATTTAGCATTTCAGATTAACACATACTAAAATCTGGAAGATTTTTATATGTTATATTAGGCTGTTACATTTGGACTGGGAATGTAGAAGTCCAGGTTTATTAATGAGTAATGATACATTCTGGGAGAGATGTGCAGGCTGTTGTACAGGTGTTTTAAGCCATAGCACAAGAAATTTAATTCAGTGGAAATTTATTTCACTTGGATAACAGATGGATAATGAAATAAAAGACATGAGATGTGATCTGACTTATAAAAGACACCTTCATTACTCATAAATTTTGGCCACAGTTCCAGGAAATGTAGGATTTAAGGAACAGTAAAATACATAAGACAGTGAGTGCTTAGCATATGATCAGAATATAACAAAGTGGGCACTATTTTATTTTAAAAAATAGAAGGGTGTGCTTTCTCATACCAACACACAATTAAAGGTAAGAAACGAAAAGCCCAAAAGGAGCAGGAAGAAGAAATACAGTATGAGCTAAGTTGTTATTTGGACTTATTAAGTATCTCTGGTAATATGAGAGGATGATTTTATAAGATTACATAGCATTACTTTCTGAAAGACTTATTTAAAAACAACATTTTGGATCACAGTGAAGGTTTATAAAAAGATTTAGGATGCAAGAAATAGAAGAAGCAACAGGACAATTTTAAAGGTAAGAGAGATCAGAGAAATGAAGAAGGGAAAGGTGGAACAGGAAAAAGTCAGGAGCTAATGTCAGGTAGGAACTCCCCTGTGAACCGTGTATAAGTGCAAAAAATTTGCAATACACTTAAAAGACTTCTATAAGACACCCTAATAACTGCCATCAGCAAAAACTAAGATCAATTGCTGGTTTTAGTTTGTTGTATTTTTATCCAAACATACAGGCAATGCAAAACATTTTTGATCTGGGGTATCTTTTTGTCACTATATAGTGAACAAAATTTTAACCTCTCCACTGCTTGCCTTCTGCTTTACTAGAGTGAGCCAGCAAGTGCAGAATGAATTGATGTTTTAAATAGATACAAAAAAATGGGTGGCAAAAATCTAGATGCATGAAGATAAAGAGTTCTTGGGATTACCTTGAAACTGTGTAAAGCCTGATGAATTTTGTGGTAGAGAAGAGGAAAAGTTAAAATGCAATGAAAGTCAAGAAAGCTGCTGTGAATTGGTCAAAGGGAAGTAAAAGGCTTAGGAATGGCAGTAAAAAGCCCCCATACAACAGCTAAAATCAGGTAGTGTTTGAGGGTGTATCTTATCCCTGCTATGTTTCCTAACCTGAGCCAGAGGAATGGGCCTCCTAATTATGTGTGTCATCTATGGGAAAGGAGCCAGAAGATGAATGGGAGCTGGCATTCTGAGCAGACTCTGCAATTAAAAGTAATGTTTTCATATGAAAATAGCACAATCTCTTTTGGAGACTAGTCAAGAAAATTCAGATCATTATATTTCAACCTACTCCATTTTTCAGTGTAATTTTCATTATCTGAAAGCTTAAATACAATTTTTTCATAGAAACTGATCTGACTGCTTTTAGAGTGTCATGTTTAATAGCAAAATTATAGCTTACCTACTGAAGCCAGTAGTCTTCAACTGTTAAAAACTGGAGTGGGCACAAGATGATGCATTTAGAGTAGTATGAATAGACATGAAAACTACATTAATACATGAAAACTACTCTGCTCTACCATTGCCCAGGTTTGAAAATACAACCATTGCTTCAAAAGAAATTCTGACAGTAGTTTTGGAATGTAGATCTTGTACTGAGGAAAGGATGAAGTAGCACCTGTTGGAATGTGAACTATCCGTACAGCACTATCTGTGGTATTGACGTGCTGGCCTCCAGCTCCACTAGCTCGCTTTGTTTCTATCCGTAGATCTTTTGGACTAACTTGCAGCCTCATCTGTCATGGGAGACAGAAGAACAGAAGAAAGTATTTTACGTTGTTTCTTTCTAGACAGATATCAAATATGCACAGTCAGTTTATTTTAGAAGGTACATTCACGCAAGATCAAACGTATGAATGTTTATGGGTACTAATTCAAATCGTCTTATAAACATATTAAGAAATCTTGGTAATCAGACTGGAATGCATCATGACAGAACCCCAGAAATGAGCCAAATAGTAACTTAATGCATAACCCTTGCTTAGCACAAAATTTTCTCTCTTCTCAGAGCTCTGCATTCTCTTCCAGCAGAGTTAACCAATATTTGAGCTTAATTAGATGTTTTTTAAATTAAATGGAAGACATTCCCTTTTTTGGCTTTGGAGTGGAGCAATAGTCTCTGTGAGGAAGGAGCAAGACAATTTCAAGAAAGTTCAGGAAGGAGTAACATCTTTGACAATCTGCTATGTCAACATGAAACTGGGACCAAAACAAAGCTTTCTTAGCCCATTGCTTTTAAGCAAGCAAATACAGCAAAACTGAATTATCATACATAGAACAGGCAAGTGAGAACGCTAAAAAATGGGAAAGAGGAAGTGCTAAAAGAAGTAATCTATGAGCCTGGTAAAATGATAGAGTCTTTTGTTACTTTGCAGAAAATGTCGTTTTCCACGAAACATGTGAGATAGTCACAGTAAATTTTCAAGTTACAGTCAAGTAAACTGTCAGTGACTTCATTGAAATTAGGATTATGAGAAAAGACAGAAATTCTTTATTTCATCCCTGTGATAAAAATAAAATAACAAATATGACCTAGTTTAAAATTAACATTAAAAAAGTCATTATGTGAGAATATCAAGAGAGGCAGAAAACATTTGGTATCAAACATTGCTCCTGATAATGTCTCTTATACTGAGAGATAAATATTACCTCAGTGGGTTGGGGTAATATTGCAACAGTCATTGTGCTGGTGTGAATGCGTCCTTGTTTTTCCGTCTTTGGTACCCGCTGAACGCGATGCACTCCTCCTTCAAACTTCATGTATTTGTAAGCCTCAACACCTGCTATACTGGCTACTGCATGTCTTAGGCCACCTTAATAAGAGAACAAAAACAGTCGTAAACTATTAAAAACTGCTAGTAGTATGCTGTTATACTTCAAATAGTGTATTTACACACCACTGGCATTTGTTTCTTAAAATGAAAAATTTACCATTTAAACACTTGGGAAAACTATGCCAAAAATGCAAGAAAAATGTTAAAGCTGTACATATTTACTCACACACTACCTCAAAAAGGAGAGGACTGTCAAATTCTCTTTTACACTGTCCAATTTAATTTTTATATACTTTTCTATACATTTAATAGACACATATAAATTTATATACATTTTTATAAATATATATAAATTTATATACATTTTTTTTTGGGAGCAAACAGAACAAAGGTTCCTGCACCTCTTACCAATACCTCCAGCAAAACACTTGACAGCAGCATCCTACAAGCATTGAACAGCTTGGAACTTGCAAGTCAAGTCCATAGAAATCACGGCTTTGGGACAGAGTTTGTTGCTCTACTACGTTATGATAGTCTTGATCTTCCCTGTCTGCTGATGTGCAGTATAAGTGAAGGATCAGAGAAATGATGGCACTATAAATGTATGTAACTTTTCACCCATTTTTGTTTTAAGGCAGCTCAATTCCCAAATCCTATTCTCAGCACAGTGGATGGTGTGCCAAGGGAATGACTGAAGAAGACACAGGTGGCCTTGAAAGAGTATTGCTCTTCAAGCCTTGCGATGTGAAACCACAGCTGAGGAAAAGAAGAGGCACAAACTCCTCAGAATTACTGGCTTAAGCTATCTCTCAGACTAAGACACTCAACCATAAGGACAAGACAACGGCTTTCTAAGAAAGGAAAACGAAGACAACATGGAATCTGAAAATGTCCTCTGCAGCAGGAAAAAGTCATCCACCAGAACACTGGCCAGGTTCACTTCCATGGACATTCACTAGTAACTTCATTAAAATATATCTTGTTTTACAGTCATGTTTGTGAAAGATAGGAAGAGGCAGTTTGTCTTTCAATTTCACATAATTTTTATCCTTCTGCTTCTAAAATTTGTAGTGACATGTGTGCCTACAGTACTTAGAATAAGATGACCAAGAAACTGGTTCACATGACAGGTATTTAGATCATACTGCTTCAAACTGACTACTACCAGCACAGGTTTATTAGGAACTGCAGCCAAATCTAATGAAATTTTGACAGACCTTTTACACTGGCAGACATGTTGAAGGTTTGTTAAATATAGCTAAGTCTTGATAACTATACGTTTGCCCCTTTCATATAAAATGTCCCAATCTATCTTGATACCTAATTTACTCAGAATGAGGGTATGAGTTTGTGCCCATTTTTTATGTGGCATCTTAGATCAGGGAAAAGGCCCACATCTGTGTCTCTGCCTGCCACTACAGGGTGAGAAGCAGTGGATAAATAATGACATATGAGTTTGTGCTTCAGCATGTGCACTGGATCTTGAACATGCTATTTTTGCATGTGGCATCCTGTGGGGTAGTCAGCAGTCATTTATGAGTGGACTGTAACCTGCATTTTATTGTAGCTTTATTTAACATGCACCTTGTTCACATATGCTCACCTACAGATTTCAAATTCAGGAGTACTCTGAAATTAGGGAATTTGACATTTTAACATAGGACTTTGCTTTTGCTCCTGTGATCATTAAAAATGGAATGTGGGTAGGATGTAACAGCCTAGTGTTACCAGCATCCTTAGCCCCACTCTCACTCAGCACAGCACAGACACTTTGAACCTGAGAATTCAAACATCTATTTCATTGGCTGTGCCATGTATAGTGCTCCTACCTCTCAATTTAGCTCCAGCATCTGTTTTGATAATATGTGGTTACACAAAATCAAAAAATAACCTGCAAGATGCTGATAAAAGCTAGGGCTGCTTTTATTTTTTCCAAGATTTACTTCCTAAATGTTAATTAAGGTGCAAAAACAAACCCTCATCAGAACAGACTTTAAAATAAACATATAACCATTTAAAAAACCTAGCCCTTTCAAAGAGAAAATATGGACAGATTTATACTAGGTTAACATATTAGTTAATTCAATTTCCCATTTAAGGCATTAACAAGAATATCTCTTGAGGTGTGGGCTCCTTGTCCAAGGACTGAGCTTTCACCAAAAAGGTAGCCAAGCCTAACTCCCTTTCTCTTCTAATCATAGGACTGTAAGCTGAGTCAGATCTGACTTACAACTATTCCCCAACAGGGCTTTTTCAGCCAAATCAGTGGACTGATCCAATTAGCACGGTGGCCTCAAAACTGCTAGAGCTGAGAAAGAAAAAACCTACAGCTGGCTGGAAGATGAGACAGGCTTTGCTTAAGCTGACTGAAACTGTGCTCTGAAGGTGAAGTGTATGAGACTGCTGGGGTTTACCCAATCCAAATCTTGCATCAATGGAAAGGCAACTCTCCTCTCCACCTCGTATGTGAAGAAAAAAAAACCCAGATGCTGCCCCTGTTCTATTTACACACATCTAACCTGTACAATGTTTATTCCATTTACTTAAAAAAATGAAAGAAACAGATTTCTGTTGACTTTGAAGGCTGAACTGGTTCAGTTCCTGGCAAAGCGTTTGCCTGGTCATGAATGGGGATGAACATGACTCTACTCTTTCAGCAACAAGATGCACTCTAATATGAAGCTTCTCATCCCTGCCACCACTTAAACTGTAAAAACAGTTTACTTGGCACATGAGCTCTTAACCATACAAGAAGTTTGTTAATATTAACAAATCTAGATAATTGAAAATAAAGAATTCAAGTGTCATAATTTTTTTTTAAAAAGTATATTAATTGAATCATTAGCAGTCACTCTAGAGGGAAGTGAGCCACTCTAAGAAGGGAGCCTTAGTTCATGTTCATGAACTTGAAATAAGATACTTCCAAAGAACTCTGAAGAAAGTTATTAAAACAGTTTACAAATATAACACTTTTGAAAATCAAATTCTAATAAAGATTTCAACAGTTGTTACAGATAAGCTATACCCAAATATCTCATTCTCTTATATTACAGATACTGTTACAAATAAATTTAAGGTGTTTTAGATTAAACTTCAAAAATTGTTTTAATAAAACTGACTCCTCTATGCCAATAGATCCATAATAAAAACCAGATTTTTCAATCTTCCACCAACCTAATTTATAAACAATCAAACATTAGATAACTAAGCAGAACACTGTAGCCAAAAATTGTTTACATAATCTTTATTTACAAAAAAAAAGCTAAATCAACATATCGGTATCACTTTATAAATTTCCTTCTGCCAAGCACTTGTCTTTCAATAGTTCTAAAATGCAGAAATGAAATTACTGAAAGACAAATTTTCTTTGTAGCACTTTAGTATTTTAATAGTGTTTCTGAAATGGAGTTTCATGCCCAGATACAGAAGCTGAAGAGAACTGTACTCAGACATTCAAACAATATTCCACTTCTAAAATGAAGATACTGCGAATTAGTTTCCTTTACTTAGAAAATTAAAATATCATATGAATGAGTGTTTCAACTTGAATTAGGAAGTTACAGTATTTTCATTACTGACCTAGTTCACTGGGAAAGTATTCTAATACTTCAAATTTCCACTTTTTATAAGCAGCATATCGTTGATACATATCAAATATCTCCGAGGTGAACAGCATGGCTTCCTGCCCTCCAATTCCAGCAGTTACTTCCATGACAAGATTACTCTCATCTGTTTCTTCTGAAGGAATCAAAAGCAACACTATCTGTGAATACAAAAGGACCCAGCTAAGACTCCTCTCTGACACTCCTATCCACCCCTGAGTCAGTGTAAAATGCCAGACTAGTCTGTAACTGATCCAGGCTGTGTTCTCCTGCCCTAAGGACAGGCTTCAGGCCGGCAAAACTGTGCAAGGGTGATGCTGCATTGCAGGAAGGCTCCCTGTGTCTGTTCACAGTCAAAGGAGGTACACAGGCCTCTCTTGAGAGCCACAAAACTTCACAGAAGTTCTTAATCCATAAGGAGCAGTGTGAGGATAAACCATGCCTGTTCTTGAAACATAACTGAATATCTCACTTCTAATCAGATCCCCCTTTAATTCCATCACAACTGCAGAGCTAAGAAGGTATGGATCTTCAGGAGCACAGTCCTTCAACAACAACACAAATGTATTATTTGTTTATTTAATTTTTAAAAAAGAGCCTGATTAGCAGAAGAAAGATATACCAAAACCAAAAAATCGTCAAATTTCTGCATGCTGAATCAAATTTCTGGATGATTTCCAAATGCTTTTAAATCCTCTTCCTTTACTAGCAATGGCTGACGTTTCTTTCCATAGATGATGACTTCTTTTGGCAAAATCATAAATATTTACAAAAAATATTTATAAAGTGACTGTTGTATTGTTGTTGGAGGAATAAAGAATGCGACCATAGCAGCTTCTACAGTAATATTAAGTTGAAACAGTCTGTTTATGGAAAGATTTTTTTTGTTAAATAACAGATACTCTGTAAAATTTATATAAAGTAGCAGCCTAAAGTAGTTACATAGTATCACTTTTTCCCACACCCACCAGCAAGTGATACTATGTAAGTTTAACATTTCCAAGGGCTAAAGAGTTATACATCGATGAAGATACACCCAGACAAAACAAACTATAGCACCTTTTTAAAAAGATACTTTGGTTGAAACATTTTCAGGTACAAATAGGCACTTGCTTACAGGATGTCTTTAGAGCACCTGATTTTTTCATTTTCATTAGGTAACAGACACTATTTGAGGACTATAACTAGGCACAGAGGGGAGGAAGAAGAACTTATCACACACATCTTGATGAGAATCATAGAATGGTTTGGGCTGGAAGGGGCCTTAAACATCACCTAGCTCCACCCCCAAGAAGACAATTTCATTTTATTAAGAATGGCAAGGAAACAGGGGCTTTATAAAGGGATCTAACCTGTTGTTTCAGTTCAGCTATCTCTTCTTCACAGGAAGCAATCTCTGTTTCTGCAAGCTTCCGAAAATCTTCATTCTCATCTGAAATGTTTGAGTATGCTTAATTCTCAGACAGTGCCATTCTAAGAAAACCTTCTGAAAAAATAACCACATGAAGAACTCACTCTACCAAAAAAAAAAAACCACCCAAACCAAAACCAAATTACCACACAACACCTCCCTCCTCCAAAACACTAAGCCTGCTGGAAAATCAAATTACTAATATGGTCTGTAAAGAAGATTTTAAGTACACATGAAGTGTTTTCTAATCCTGTGCAGGTATGAGACATGAGAAAAATCTGAAACAGAAGAATTTTCGCTAAAACATCAAAAATTAAAATCCAAGCCAGCCATAAAGAACAACAATTATTGTGCCAGTGGTCAGACAGTAGCACAGGTTTCACAGATGGGTTATGAATTTCCATCCTTGGAGATGCTCAAAACCCAATTTGGCAAAACCCTGAGCAACTTGTAGGTGACCCTCCTTGAGCAGGAGGGTGGATGGGGTGATGTCCAAAGGTCCTTCCCACACCCGCCATTCTGTGGCTCTAAAAGACTATTTTCTGTTTTTCAGCGTGGCAAGAATATAAAGGATTTAAAGAGCACAATGGCTCCTAAATTGGCACTCCTTGTTAAAGCGGCTATTACCCCTATCATTGTATGCAAAAATCTGAATACTACAGTTCTAGGGAATACTTAATCATTTAACGAACGTTTACTGATGTTAAAGTACTCCTTTTCTACATTTTAGTTTTGTAACCGCTATCGAAACTAAGCTTGATTCTGGGTAGGAAAAAAAAAACATTATTTGGCAGCACCAAGAGTGTGCAGCTACTGACACACAAGTCAAATCACAGTGCGGAGACAGCAGATTCAGGTGCTGACTTTTACGACTTCTAAAACGGAGACAGGCAGGTGGACTGGGCTGTCTTGGCAGCAAGGGAAAGATGGATTTTAAAAAATCTCCACCCAAACTTTAGAAGCTTTCTATCCGCGATCAGTTATCTTTGTTTTATATGAAACAGGTTCCAGTATCAACACTTCCAACGCCGGCGGAAGTACTTCCCGCACCCACTCAACCCGCGATCTCTGCCGTTTCTCCGGAAGGCGCGAGGAGGCCGCCCGGTGCTCCCGCGGGTGACACGTGTGTCACTGTCAAGCCCCCGCCCGGTGACACGCGCGCCGCTCCCACGCCGCCGGGGCGCGCTCCCCGCGCGCGCAGCC
>WBNO01024056.1:110706-184950 GCA_013400575.1 Peucedramus taeniatus
CATGGCTGGCTGAGGCCGGAGCACGGCCGCACTCCTGTCGCCCGGGCGTCACTGCAGTTCCGGAGACGCCCGAACGCGCTTGGCAGCCTCCCTTCCAGGTTTCCGGAAGTTGCCGAAGAGGCTCGGCGCTGGCTTTGGTCGCAGTCGGAAATCATCGCGTATCCCGTGGCGGAAATAGCTGAATGGGANGGCTCGCGCTGTCCCGCGGTGGGGCGGGCGGCCTCTGATTGGCCAGCGCTGATGGGGCGGGGCTCCTCCTCATGGCCCCGGCCGGGCGCCCCGAACGCCCTCTGCAGGCTCCGGAAGGGGGTTTGAGTCATTCTGAACCAAAAAAAAAAAAAAAAAAAAAAGGAAATCAAAAAGCCTCAAACCTCACCGTACCCCAAGCTTATAGCAGGACTTCTGAGCAAGAACCTCAGTGGTAGTGAGGTTTCTGCCGGGGAGTTTAAAGTCTGCATAGGTAAAAGTGAGGTTGGTGGGAAGTGCGAGCTGAGGTTTTGGATGTCCGGGTTACTCTTACAGACCTGCCTCTAGAAGAAATCTTCAGAATTAAAGTACGCTGAGAAGGAACACGCAAATACTGTGGAAGGATGGCCCCACACTGAAAACAGGTGCAAAATTAAGCATTTAGAGGAAAAGAAATGAATTGTCAGAGGAATCAGAGCAAGTCAAGTGCCTTCACATCAGAGATTAGCTGTGAAACTGAAAGACTTGCCATTTACAAGATACAGATCTGAGTACTGTGTTTTACATATAAGTTTCAAGTGGGAAAGCAGTGAGGATGCAGCCATTTAGGAACTGTGTGTTGTGGGATGATCTGGGCAAATCCCTCCTGATATGCAGACCCAGTGCGTATTGTTTAGATAACATCATTAATGAGATTCTTGGCTGAACTCAAAACGGTTTCAAGAATATATTTTATTTAAAAAATGTGCAACTATCCATAGAATTTTATTAGGCAGTATTTTGTATTACAATCACTGTAGAGTTGTGTCCTTGCCTTCCTTCTGTCCTTGTTCATGTTTTACCAGAACTAGGCAATCATATCTTACAAGTAAATTGCACTGTTGGAATAATGGTTACTTCCTCATGAAACATTAGTAAATTGTTACTTTCACGAATGTAATATCAAAAGCAAGAGTAATTATTGAAAACCTAAGTAGTTTTGGTAGTCAGAAAAGAAAACTTGGAAGATTTTGTTCTGTGATGGAAATCCAAAGGCCAGTGTGTGAATTTGCTATTCAAAATATGAAACATTAAAATTAATGGTAAGATAAAAATGTTTTCCTATCATTTTAAGTGCGCAACTTTGGATAAGGTGTATTGGCAAAATACAGTGTAGCAATAATTTATAAGTAAAAGTCACACTGGAAGATCTTTGTGGAGAATGTACAGTCTGTGTGAGTTGTCTGGCACTGATAAAAACCCCAGGCCATCACTTATGAAATACCACCCACCAAAAGCTTCCTTTGCACCCACTACTGCCTGCCCATGAAGCTCCTTGAAGGCTTCTTCCAGAAGCATAAAGGAAAAATGACCCAATTTATGCTTTAACACACAAAATATGTTGATGTTCTTTAACAATGAATGAGAGTCTAACTGCTGTGTGAGCCCAGCTTGTGAAGAGGCCTATGGAAAACTCAGGAAACTTAGAGTAAGGGGTAATTTAAGATCCAACTTTTGAGAAAAAAAAAAAAAAAAGAAAAATTAATCTGAGTCAATGAATGATGGTCAGTCTTTGGATCACCTGAATCATATCCCTCTTTTAAATGAAAAGAGTGGATTTCCACAGGGTGAGTTCATGGATAAAGGAAGGGGCAAAATCAGGCTTTTGGTATAAAGTTAAAATAATATATAGACACTGTTTCTGTGAAGTCTTTGTCTAAC
This sequence comes from Peucedramus taeniatus, assembly GCA_013400575.1. Lineage (NCBI taxonomy): Eukaryota > Metazoa > Chordata > Aves > Passeriformes > Fringillidae > Peucedramus > Peucedramus taeniatus. The sequence goes on from WBNO01024056.1 coordinate 112,594, forward strand.
TGATTTTGACACTATTATTGCTTTTGTTCTTTCATCCCACCAGTATCACTTGTACTGCTGGCGGAAGTATTCAGGACATGTTTGAACAGGGCTGATGCTTTGTCGCTGCAAATGTACTCAGCATATTGGTGAACAGGACGGGACTTTTGTCACTGTGTCTGAGTCCCAGGATGTGCTACCCTTGGCTGTGTTAAAAAATAACAGCATTATAGGCTGAGAAAAACCCTATTTGGAAGTTGGCAGTTAGACATGATTCAGATCAGCTTGGAGGAGACATTGCAGGTGTCTGTCTCTGTGCAACCTTAATTTTTTTGCTTTGGTGGATTTGATAAGGGCTTGGGTCAACAATGTCAGGAGCAGGCTTACAGGCATTGTGGAAGTATAGACTTTACTCCTTGTGGTGTAGAGAGTTGCTGAAGTTAGAGACTTTCCTGTATCAGATTTGATTGTTTATGAATTGGTGTTGTGGAATACTTCTGCTAAATGGCTTTTGCAACCATTTCCTGCATATGGAATTTGTGGGTTCCTAAGTGGGCTCACAGCATGGTCAGTCCAGCGAGCTGCTCTTACTGAAAAAGCCCCCCACCTGATTTAAATATTGGTTCCTTGTAATTGAGTTTGCTGCCTAGGGAATCAAGTTTGGCATGAGATGACATCTTAAACCCTGGCTGTTGAAGTTAGACTGTAGGCCTCCTTTATTTGCTTGGTTTAGACCACAGCCAAGGAGCACTTCAGCATGCTTTTAATTTTAAAAATAACTATTGCTAGCTGAAGTCTGGTTTGTGTCCACTTTCTGTTGTCCTGCAAATGAACTATATGGACTCCACAGGTACTCAAGTGAGTTATGGACTGGCTGTGGACCTTGACATGCTATGACCACATTTCCATAGTACTGTGCTGTAGCTGTTTAACCGGCAGCCCAGCCACCTGTGTCACCAAACTGTCTTTTCTCCATCAAACCTCGAGTCTCCTTCACACCACATGTGCCTTCAGGCTAATCTGAATGCTCATGATACTGTCTGTGTATTTTGCTTCATTCTGGGTATCCCAAACTACTTTAAACTCAGTTATGTGAAAGCTGTCTGAAAACAGTTGAACACGTGTAGCACAATATAGATTCAGTTTCTTTTTAGCCTAAAGGACAGGAGGGTACATAAGTGTTCTGCTTATTTTTGGCTCTTTGGCATTAGGGTCTATTTGACAGGAATTTAAAACACCAGGCAAAAGTGACAAAAAAGCATAGCTCACTTTCTGTAGTGCACTTGCTATATACATTCTCATGAAAAACTGAAATACAAGTTAAATACATACTTATTTTATTCCAAGCTATAGAATAAGTGTATTTAGGCAGTTTTTCAAAGTGTATTGTACACTGCATGCACAATAAATCAGTTTAATAGCTTGACTTTTTTACAATTTGTGTTCAAATAACTGTAGGATAGGCAATGAGATCATGTTATTATTGTCCATTTGGACCACATCAATTTTTATAATAAAAAAATTTGGGAAGCCCAAACCGATAAATGAAATGTATATTAAATGTTTTATTATGAGCATTTGCTCCAAGAAAGAAACTTTACATGCTGTGTTCAATTTTTAAATCCCTCCCAATAGAGGATTTTAGACAATAAACTTTTGAACGTGATTTCATTGCAGTGTTACACTGAAGATTGGTGTAATATTTCTCAAAATGATGTCACAGTTTCCAAATACAGATTTTGGAACCTTATGCTAGAAATCAAGGTAATATTTTAGGGCCTGCACATCTAGCTTTAAACCTGTCTTGAAAGGATGACTTGTCTGTATTGACAAGAAGTTCTACCTGTATGAAATATCTTATAAAGATAGCTTATGACTAGCAGGTCACCATCAAATAGTAACATTAAAAATACTCAAGTCTACATTTGTCAAGACTTATGCATGCAGTTTTGTCTCTTACACATTGCTTAGATGTGTGCACTAAATGTGTTGTGCCTCAAACACCAACAACTTGAAATTACACTATGTAAATATATACATATATGATGCTGTATATGTTTAGTACCAAGTAAATATAACTAGTCAAATGATACTAGACATATGTAGGACCATAGATAAATTCCAATTAAGAAAAAAGCAAGATTTTTTTTTCCTAACAGCATTTCACAGTAGAAGGAGGCAGTCCTTTCTCACTGAATTTTCCCCCTCAGGATTTGTAAACATCATAGCTCGTATTCTATCAGTATAATAATTGAATATTTTATTCATAATGGTAAGTAGCTAACCAACATGAATAAAGTTGTCATAACACGGTAGCACTTTCAGACAAAACAGGTATTTATTAAAAGAAACATTTATAAATATTTTGTCTTGCATTTTAAACTACATTTTCATAAATAACAATATTTAAAAGTGCTGAATATGGTAGGATAGTCAGCAATGCCACTGTAAACAGATTTGTTTTTCCACTTTGCAGATTTTTGTTTTAGATCCCATTTTGTCAAACACTGCAACAGTTAAAATATTTGCATAGGGAATAGAGAATAGCCCTTTAAATCATCTCCTGAATTCTATATAAATTACAAAACCAAATGAGTTTAAGAAACAGTTTGTTAAATTGTTCATATATATATATATATATAAAAAAAAAGCACACAGGTTTCAAGTAAAAAGAATGACTAAAAAATTCCCCAAACCTGCTATCTGAAGCATGTTCAATAAATTAAGAAAATGAGAGGTAGTAAAACAAAGGGGAAAAAATAAGCCCCAGAAGATAAACTAAGACCTGCATCCTCCCAGTTACGGTGTCACAGCAGACCTGCCTTGGCAGCAGCAGCTCCTGCCAAAGCCGGCACTGAAGGCTGCCCGCAGAAAGTAACTGAGGGGTTGGAGCCAACTGTGTTCAGGCCAGATTCCACTCAAGGACACAACTGCCAGACCTTCCAGGCCAATCGAAAGCAATGGGCTTGTGCCATGTTTAGTCCTACGTAAGTGAGAAGAACCTTGCCTCTTAAGTCTTAGTATGGTTGTCAGTATTAAATATATATATATATATATACACAAACATACATATATATATATATATATATTTAACAAGTATTCAGAGCAATTTCTTGGTAAATCTTTAGCAGTTTATGAAGGATGCTAACACTCATTTTGCTTGTATGTGGTAGGTATGAGGATGGGGTTTTTTTAAGTTCCAAGTCACTGTCTCTTTAAACATCAAAATGTGTCCTGAAACTGGACATTCTTTGATAAAAAGGCCAAGCAAATACCTATTAAAAACACCATGGCAGCCTAGTGATGGGAGTAGTACTGTGCTGCCTTAGCTATCATTAAGGGCTCAGTACAGGAATCTTTACCCAGGAAAGATACCCATTGTGTTTCTGTAGACATTTTGCTTGGGTAAGACCTGTGGGTTTAGAAGCCCTTGAAGTTTGGTTTAATATTACTCTCCAAACCCCTTTTCAAGGAGTTTTCAAGGAGTTGCTCAAAATCAATGAGGCTAGAAGCTAAGCTAAGTCTTCTTTAACCTGCCACCTCGTAAAATGTTACTTCATTTAAAAACATTTTTTACCAGATTTAGCTTTCAAAAAAAATATCTTACACAACAGATGCAGTTCATCAAAATGTTCTAAAATGCTCTAAAATGCTACATGTAGGCAATCTTTTATTAAATTTCTTTATTCAAAAAACTAAATTATCAAGCTTTTTGTGTTGTTTCTTGTTTCTTTTTTTTTTCTGAAGTACATAACATTATACAACAGTGTTAGAACTGGATAGCCAGTCTTTAATAAATCAATTACAGTATCTGACATCTGAAATGTACATTGAAAATCTTTGTTCTTTTAACAATTAAACAATATCAGCGCATAGATCGTGTCACCCAGAAATGGATCCCTTTAAGTGATTTGTGCTTTTTTTTCCTTCTTTTATTTTTGTTTTTCTTTGACATTGCAAACTCTGTAATGAAAATGCCACAGTTTTGGCAGTGAACAACCAGAGGAATCCTCTGCTTGATTTATTTTAAATAAACAGTGATAAATAGCTCTTTTCCTCTGTACAGAAATATTGGCTTCAAAAAGTCAGTGTATTGTACTCAGTAGAGCATGTAGAGTAATGCTACACCTTAAAAATTGGCTTTTTAGTTAGTGATGTTAAAAAATGCAAGCCTTTTTCTGGTTTGCTGTAATTGTTTCTATGTACCATAGGACTGTATTGCACAAAAAAAGTTTTTAAATACAGCTATAATTTATGTTATTGGATTAAATATTGCAACAACTAAGTGGTAAGTGAAGCAGTTTTGCCTTGCACATGCAGTGTGAGGATACACAAGGAGACTGTTCATAAAACTACAAATACATCATTGCAACTGACTGCAGTAGGGTGAAAGGAGTGTGAAACAAACGTATTTTGGCAAATCCATTAATCCCCTCCCATGCCACCTTGAGCAAGGAGGACCTTGGTAAAAATGTAGACAGAGACCATAATATGTATTTTTTTTCTTCACAGTAGCCTGAGTAGTGCTAAACTGTAGTTCTCCAGGAACCCAGCTCCAGATGTTATTAAACTAATTTTCTTCCATCCCACCCACCCAAAAAAAAAAAAAATCAAGTTATTTTGTTTGAAAATTAAAACTAAGTTTCAGAAGTAGAGCCTGTAATACTTTCAACAAGAGATTTATAAATCTGAGAGTTCAAAAACCTTGGAAAAGAGTCTCTGTGCATCAAGGTGTATATCTGGAGCTGGGCATCTTCATACATGTGAGGGCTGGGATCCAACAAGTTTCTGTTGATCACTTCTCTCACCCGGGAATCAAGACTAACCTGAAGAAGATGAGCACAGAATAGTAAAACAATGGTATTGGAAAAGCTGTAATATGTATCTTTATTTCTCAGGGCTCCACTGAACATGCTAAGTTTATCAGTTATTCAAGTAATGCTCTGTGCTTCTTTCAGAACCATCACACAATTACTGGGTAATGCACTGAGACCATCAACTCTTTCAGTTTTGACTTTGCATCCATCTTAAGATCTGTACATTGAAATGCAGCTGTATAGCAGATTAAATGCAATGCAACTACAGTTTTCCAAAATATATTGTTTTACCTTAAAAAATAATTTGTGTACATTTGAAAATGTTTCTCTGAAATGAATGTTGAATTACCCTCATTTGGAGAGCTGCAGTGTTTTTTTCTGAGCATTTGTGGTTAAACATTTTGAAGATTTCTATTCATCATTCTTATCTGGCTGCCCTAGAGACTTTTTTCTGGGTTTTTTTTTTCAGGCACTACACCTGTTCCTAACAAGCTACCCAGGGATTTTTATAATTTTTATTGAGTTAATCTCCCCATTATTATTAACTATTTCAGATTGTTTTTCTTCTTGCTAGGACTCTTTAACATCTGGTAATTCATACTTTCAGGAGATCATATATCCATATTGAAGTTGTTAGCAAGTTTCAGTTTTAGCTTCTCATTTACTTACCATTTGTGATGAGCTTCTGTGCCTAAGCAGAAGAGGACATGTTATGCTTGGGATGAATGCCCAGATGATTTTAGAATATCCTTTAGAAATTTGAGTGACTGTACAGTTTATCCACAACATGCTCTAAAACCTAGTAAATGAATGCTTTCTGGATTAAATGAAATGGCAGTAGCAGCAAGGCCCACTGGGACCAGCAAGGATTAACTCAGCTAAGAAGAAAAGGGCTAAAATCCTGAGTAGATAAATGCCAAGAAGAGATCAGTTAAGGTAATGTGATTTACACCAAGTTACAATCTGACCCTACTGCTATGCGATCGTACAAAGATATTCATACTGTCTGAAGGATAGATTTCAGTCCTGGAAGGCTCCATCTATTAAGATACCTTGATACATGAAGGATGGTAACCAAGATGAAAACTCAGAATATGATTGGATGTGTGAACCTGTGCTTTCATACATGGTGAAACAAAGTCTTTGAAATATGCTGGTGTGGTGTGGTATAGTACAATACAGCACTGAGAAGTAAATATACATTTTCATTCTATCTTCAGTACCAGCTGTAGAATATGGCATTGTTAGTTTGTTGGCATATTGGAGTACACTACTGACAGAGCAGACAAGCTTTCTCCTCTAATATTTGCTGTCACTTGGTTATCAGTCACAAGGTACAACTATGAGAGACCAGTGGTGCTGCTCAGCCAGTGAGTGTGGGCAGGGGTACAGTGCTATGGTAGTTTTGAGTGGCAGGGTTGCAGCCATGTGTCTTCAGAATGTGTTTGAATAGATTTCAAGCCCAGACCCTCGCATTTCTACAGCACAGAAAGGGCACACTAAGATTTAAGCAATTCTTCCCCTGACACGCAGGCACATACATTTATATCAACAAAAACAGTTTCTACAGCTAATTGGTTCTTCAATATAAACCATAATAGCTGAGATAAAAAAACCCTCCAATTTGGTAGGATAGTAGGGTTTTGAGCCACTGAGCATAATAAAAGTTAATTGCACTCAAACAAAATTAATTATGGAACTCTTAATTTGCATTGTATTTTTTCAGTGATTCACTAAAGACAGATGGCAAAACTAGTTGGAATTACTAAAGGTATTTTCTTGCTAAACAGATGAATACAAAGTATCTCTTTAGAACACTAAGGCCTTCTGCCTCAAAACCTTATTTACTGAACGAGTCATGCTAAATATATCAGCTCTTATGCCAAAAGGTAACATCTGGAAAGGGATGCCTGGATGAACAAGAATTTTTCAGTTCCCATGCTATTCTAATGCATTTGTAAACAGTTCTTTTTTGCCTCCTAAGATTTCCAGTATGGGCAGGAGCCATTGGATTGATGAGATCTGTATGCATTCAGCGCACCAAATTTGTGAGTAGCTTTGTTAAACTCTAAGTCAAACAATGCTTAGTGTTTGAATTTTAAATGCTGATTGGTCTTAACTTAAAAAGACAATTGAGCATTCATCACATACCTATTTGGTAAAAATACAGTATTAGAAGAAAAACTTATTATTAGCTTGCTGTATTGGCAATTGTATTTCACTCCAAAGCAAAAGTAAATACTAAGGCACAAGGGAAGATAATGGAGCTATAATTCACTTTTGACTTCATTCATATGAATGAAGTTGCAAATTATTACTGAATGTAGTGAAAAAGTAGAATGTAGGAAGCAAGGTCCACAGTGAGCATAAATTAGCATAACACCATTGAGTAGAAATTCAAATGCAATGCACAAAGACAAGGCAAAGAAGATAGAAGTACATGATGTGGCCTAAGAAAAACTCTTCTACAGTGCTAATGTATTGATATATCTCTTTGTATTAAAAAGCATGGTTTGATAGGGATGCTTTTTCTTTACTACAGGTGAAGATAATTTCAAAATTTGTCTATTTCAGTTAAAGTTGAATAAAATCTTATAAAATTCCCTAGATATTATACATTTACTTAGAAAAAATATGTCAGCTTCATTCTTTGACTCTTACATAGGAATAACCAGTGGAGATTTTCTCCCAGACAATTGTGGCTGCAGATAAATCTGTAAAGATTCTGATTTCAATTTCTTAATTTTGGTGCTTTTTCTGCAGAAATCCATTTGCATTACTTATTTACTCTCTCTGTCAGATATGTAGTGTTACTAAAGAGGCAAACCTATTTCTCAGCTTTCTCTTTCTCTCTTTCTTACTGGAGTTTCTTGAGGCTTATAGAGAACTTGGATGTGTTGTGGCTGGTAATGCTAAATGGCCCAATGCCTGCATCTCTACTGTTTCTGTCCCTTCCTTTCCTGATTTCATGTTCATACTAAGACTTTCATCTGACAGACTTTCAGACCCTCACCTGGCAGTCCACTGTATAACATTTCTGCTCTGGCATAACAGAAAATGCAAATGTAACATTTACAGCTTTACCTCTTTTGGTGATAGTATAGAAATGTAATCTTCATATATAAGTCTTGCTTTTTCTTCAATAACTTTCTTGTTCTGTTCCTTCTTTAGATCTTCACATGCAAGCCAGAAAAGCAGGTTCTCCTCACTATACTCCGTTCTAAGAAACTCTCTGAAAAGGTTCCTCCCAGCTGGTGTTTTCATCATCTTGTCAAAATTCTGAGCCCAAGACAAAATCTCATCTGCAGTAGGGTTTTGGCTGCAAAAGCAAATATCATTACAAATATGCTTCTATTTTTGTAATAGTGTTTTCATACATTCATCCAAAAATTCTCCTTTCAACTGCACTTAGTCCAAAGTGAAAATGGGAAGCAACAAAGCTTCAGCAGTAACAGGGGCATTTTGCTCTTCACTTGTGCATTCATTATCCCAATAGCCCACTAAATGTGTTTAATGTTATGAGACATGCACTTGACTTTTTACTAATTCTCTGCTGGTGTTATTAGCCATGTGGCTCAAAGATAAAATCCCACTACAGCACTGAATTCCTGCCTCTACAGTTAAAGGAGATTCCAGGAAGCTGGAAACAGACTCTCTTTAGTGAGGGGTTTAGATGACACCTGATGTCCTTGCCTGCCTCTGATGGTGACTGTACACAATTTGGTTTAGGAGGAACAAGAAAAACAAAAAGCTCTTGGCAGCCAAAAGCATACTAATGAGGCCAAACAAAGTAGTAATTCAGAGAGATTTTAAATTAGCATATTTCTCTGTGCTTGTACCTAAGGGTTGCTAAGCTTCCCTCTGTTTCATGCTATTGACCTGAATTATGATCTTTTGGCATGAGATGTGATGGATTTTGCTGGCAAAACTGGAAAGAAAAGAAATGGGGAAAAGTCCTTATTTCCATTTCCTGAAGGAAACTATTTGTGGCTTTTACCAGTGGATGCACTGGGTAAGTGATCAGAAGACTTACTGGCATCACTAATCCCTTAATGTACCAATGAACATCTTAAGAAAGTAATTCTCCTGATTACTTACCAACAATAAATATAGTTTCAAACATAATTTTGAGCACTCGCCCTCTCCTTCCTGATCCAACACAAGAGCTTTATTAGCTGTTGTCATTAGCTTCTGTGTTACATGATGAACAATAAGTGACATTTGTCTATATAATTTCTGTTCAAGTCAATTTATCAACTGCTACTCTATATGCACAGCAGACTGGATGATGCGAAGCGATTTGTGATAAATCACAGATTGTTTAACTGGAAAGTAATTGTAAACTGAATGAAAAAGTTTAAACACAGATTTTAAGGTGAACAATCCTCTCAGGACTTTGCACTCTGCTGAGGAGAGTACAAAGAACCTGCTGAGCTGGATGGGGCTGGCAAACAACCTGGGCTCCCTTATTGTCTGTTGGGAAGCTCTCTTCACTATCATATTTTGTAGAAATTTACAATGTTGTCTTCTCATAAAAGACAATGATTAGCAATAAAGGCAATGAGTCGTTTGGGTTGCTTTTGTTATCATATATGTCCTTTAAAGTTTTAATTTCCTTCTTATGGGATTAGAGAACTCAGGGCCCCTGACAGATTACCATTTTCCCCACACAATAAACATGGGCCCAAGCTTTAGACAGAAGTAGAAGCTCAAACTTTCAGTGTATTTAACCTAGTTTGCAAGGTATGTGTTTTTTGGTTAATTCTAGTGAAACCATAGTTCAAAATGTTTCATGAAAGGGAGCCATGTTAAAAATCTGGTCATGAAGTACACTTGTGACTATTATTTTTTCTTATCTGGAGAGACAGGAAAAAACACTCTAGAAGGTAGCAGAGGCTTCTTATAGAGATCCACATAATGAACCGTCTATGCACCTTTCATTTCTCCCTGTGTTTTTTCCCCACTGATAAGAAATAAGAAACTGTAAATAAATAAAGTAAATAAGCCTGACTTGTGAATGTCTGCTGTAATTTCATTGTCAGAACATATTTTACTTAGTTTTGTATATAATTTTTTGGAGGAAAAGTAATTAAAAGGACATTCCCAAAGAATTAAACCCAAGACAATTCTCAATATTAGTTAAAGACAAGACACTTATTAGATAACAGTTTGATCAACTTACCATTCTTCTATGACCTGAATACTCTCCAGTTTGGTCGTATGTGTTGGCCTTCCTGCATTGTCTCCTCTATCTTCATTCCTAACAGTGAGGCTGCAATGTAGTACAACACTTTATTTTGTCTAGAGAAAGTTAATTTAAAACAATGACTACAGTAATGCAAACTTTTAAAATATATAGACCTATATAGGGTATCATTTTTTACTCTTGTGTCTAAAATTTTGGAGAAAACTTTTTATGATGACTTTTCTCCTGAACTATGATGAATATTAATTTACAGTTGCTATTAGCACATGCAGTGTTTCAGAAGCTCGCAGTTTATGCACTGAAAGATGGGCAAATACTTAGAGGTCCCTTTTGGAGTGATTTCACTTAGTTAACTGAGAGTACTAGCAACAGTATGAGTAGGGGGTATATGGATATCTGAACTGGATACTGATGGGGCTTTGATGCCCCACCAGTTCTGGATAGTTTTTCAGTCTTTATGAATGTTCCCTTTTCTCTCTCCAAGATACAGTGGCAGTAGATGGCTCAGATACAGAACTCAGCATGTGGCAGCTCCTTATGATTTCCTCTTCTGACCTAAATTTGTTTTCCATTCCAAAAAGTAAAACATACTGGCCTCTGAGCAGAAAGGCATTCATTACCCTCATGTTACCACAAGCAAGGAGAAGAAAGGCTTCCTTTATGCAACGATGTTTTGATGGGTTTTTTACTTCTTTTTCGAACCTCTAACTAGAATCACTTATTTTTTTGCAAATATCTTTTTAATCAGATTTCCTATAGTGGTAAAGACTTCCTCTGTGTGTGTTCTCTGTGAATCTTCTAGAATATGGTATTGCCAGCAAACCCACAATTCCTGATAACTACTGAAATAAAGTGTGCTTTGAGTGACATAGATATTCATGTGTAAAACCTGGTTCTGATAATTAAGCTTAAGAAGTGGAATGTAGTAAGGAGATGGATATTTCCTTTCATCAGGTGTTCCCTATGTGTCTGGTTGAGAGAAAACAAGCAACCAAGCAAAAAATCCCCCTTCCAGTCTCAAGAGCTCATATTTTGAATATTAAGTATTCACCATACAATGATGGTCTCAGTCACTCTAAGTGTTGCTACAAAAATATGTTCGTAGCATAAAGCTTTTCCCTCCCCCACTAATCTTAATAACTCCTGCTCAGCTCTAAGAAGAAATCCCAGCTCTGAGACATATTTAGCACAAATAATCTTTCTTTATAGGTTCTCTGCATTTATGAGTTTCTTCAACACTTTTTTCAAGCATTTGGCAGAGGTAATAGGTATTTTCAAATACTCTTCTGAAAACTGGAAGTTTAACCTCCCAGGTAAAGCAGAGCACATATTAAGACTTAAACATTACAGAGACGTACACTTGCAAATGAAGCTCTTTGATACTGGTTGCTCCTTCACTTACCTGCCAAGACCTTAGTTCAGGCCCTTGGTCCTGCTTCCCCTGTTACAGCGTAGGAATGCAGCTCCAGTGCTGCTAAGGTTGTTAGGGTGTCATCAACTGCTGCAGGAGAAACAACACATCCTGAACTCTGGGGTTGGCAGGTAAAAAACCTTTCTGTCTCCTCTGACCTGTTGTTAGTCAGTCTACAGAGGGAGCACCCAGGAAAGACAGAAAGGAGTTCCTTATACAGGAGGTGAAAAAAAAGGGACCATCCACTTTCTTTCTGTCTTGTAATCTTTAAGTCCACACGTGTAACTGCTTAGAGTCAACTTGCTTCTTGCCAGAGCACAAAGTTGGAGTGAGGGAGAAGCAGGGAAGGCACAAAGCTCTCTCTCCCTCCTTCCCTCCTTCCCTTCTTTGCAGTTCATAGGTACAGCAGCATTTGTCTTCTCTGCTGGGTGCAGAGAGTAGAGTGTCCTTTGTTTCCACGGAAGAATAACACCGCGGAGGGAGGAAACAGCTTGTGTAGGTTGCGAATGCAATAAGGTGTTCATTTGAGTCTGCCTAAAAGAGAATGAAGCTGCCATTTTTCCTTCCTCCATCACATGAGCAGCAACTAAGCTGCGCTGAGATCATTTACTTGTCCGGCACTAGACATTCAAGGTTTGGATGCAAAGTCTTACTAAAAGTAGAAAGTGACTCATCTGAGAGCAGTCAGTATATATTGCTAATTTAATTTGTTGTCTGGGATCAAATACTGTTTGCTTTGCTCATGCAAAATCTCTGCTAGACTTGGGAAAACCATCATGGGTTGATGAAGGGGAAATAATGGTAGTGAAGTATTGAGTGGTGAATAAGAGAAATAGGAATAGAAGCAAGAAGGCCATGTTGACTTCATTGCGATGTTTTTTTTATCAAAGGAATAACTAATAGACAGTATGCACTTCTCTTCTCTTAAAAAAAAAACAAAACAAAACAACAAAACAAACAATAAAAAAGTTCAGACTGTGGCCTGGAACATAGTATGCAGTTTTATGGTATCTATACCATAGTGACAATGCAAGATACACACTTGGCCCTGATTCCTTCGTCTCACCATCCATAACTGGAGTTTAATGGCTGAAGTTAGTCAGGGCTGCAAAACAGAGAACATTCCAAAGACAGAAGCGTCACACTGGGTTGGAACATGTTTGGGGATTGCATTTAAAACTGTGATACTTATGTAATGCGTCTTGGCCTACATTCTGCATTATGTTTCTTGTGAAAAAACTAGCACTACATTTCAGCTTTTATTTATCTACATCTATCGAGGCTAGAGTTCCATCAGTTATGTTACTTTTGATATGTTTTTCCTGTGAATGAAATCATCATTTTTATGCTGAAGTATACTCAATTCAGGTATGTTCTGTTTTCACTCATGGAACTGGTTCATGATCTCTTAGAAAAAGAATTAAATATTTAAGCATTTTTGACTGCAAAGCTAGCTTGAAAGCAGCCTTTAAGTAACTGATCACAATAAGAGACTGCTACCTTTTAACTTGAAATGACAACACTGCACTGCTCTTTCCTGTGTTGCTATATTCAGCTGGAAACACCCTATCTGTTTTTGTTTGTCTCTGGAATGCAAGCAGGCTGCAGCAGCAAAGGTGTTCTGCATACCTGAAGCTAATGTCCTTGATACATTAATCCATCATTGAAGCTAGCTGTTTGTGTCAGAAGGATTATGCTGTATAGTGTAATGATAAACAGACTAAAAGTAACAGGCTAAAGATTAACAAAATTGTCTTAGTTAAGGATTTAAGAAAAGGAAATTGCTGATACACCTTACCAAAAAGTAGTTAAATAAAAGGGAGGCGCACTAGAGAGACATCTGATGAAAACTTAAATCTTTGGTGCTATTATTATTTATTAGTTGGAATACACCTGGCAGATGTCTTTAAAATTTAGAGATGCAAATTACCCATGATAAAAGCGCAACAAAACTACTAATGCCTTAAAAGGGAGAGTTTGAGATGTCTAAAGGCAGGGTTTAAATGGAAAGCACTATTATGAGTTTGTTCTCTGTCCATATGAGAGGTTTGCTCTGCCCACTTTTGTGCTGATTTTATTGCTCTGGAGAGTACAGTAAAAAAATACTTCAGTGGCCTGAGCTTGATGTACCTTTCAAATATAACTCGGGTTCCTGACTGCTACAAAACCAGTAAGTTTCTTGAACTACTGCAACAGTACTATTATGAGTAATGTCTGCTTGGAGTGAAGGTATTTCTATTTTGCAACTTCACATGCTTTGTAAGTAAAAAAGTTAATGATCAGGGACTGCTTGAAGAAGCATACATATTGAACAAATGACCACAAATGAGGGTAAGTGTATCCAGGTTTCTAGCTGATGTGTTTTTGGAGGTACTGCTGGGATGTAGAAAACTGATCTTTATTTATTTAGCTGCTATTATTTGGCTGTTAATATACAAGTTAAGCAATTAAGCAGTTCTTCTGTTGAGTAATTACATAGCTAAATCAGTATTGAAGCACCCTATTGCATGTGAAGATAAAAAAGCCAAGTTAATTGCACAGAGTTGCATCAAGAGTTGAACTAATTTAAGAGCAAATATCTCACTGACTCTTCCTCCAGCTGATGGCTTTAGCCTTTTCGTAAGGCTACTGCACTTACCTTCTACTGCCTTTAAGAAACTGAAGGTAATTTAGAGTTTGGACCTGATCTTTCATTCTCTGTATACCCAGTAAACACATGGTGTTTAATTGGTTCCCAAGAGTCACATTCTCATGTACCAGTAGCCTAAATCTGGTGAATCAGTGAAATTACTGTTTTCATTATGGCAAGAAAACCATGCCATTGTGAGAGGTGCCAAGATTAATATTCTGCCCATGCATGGCTGACCAGGTACTACTCGCTCAGGTATTTTCTGTGTTATGTGCTTCACATGCAGTATATCATCACAGTATTTTGTGATTATGTCTGGCACTGGAGATAATGTGACTATTAAAACCTCTTGCCTTAATGGTGTTTCTTTGTACTGCTATACAGATAAGGAGTAGAAGTTAAACTGGGACACTGTGATCTAGTTTCATAGGCTATTGGGTTGACCATTTAAATCTGTGCTCATTTGCTACTTTTTGGCTGAAATTTGTAGTCTGCTGGGCAGTGACTGCATTTTAGGCTGGACCTGTTTATGTCACGCAGTAGGGCCATGAGCCCTCAAGCCACAAATGTAACAGAAAAATCTTATTTATTCTAGGCCAAAGGTCACATTAAGTCAATTGTTCACACATAATCTGAAGGCAGAATTTTCTTTTCACATGAAAATCAATATTAATAATAGGAATCCAGACATAATATTCTTTGGATAACAGATGTTCTGACAGGTTTCCTTCACTGATTGACCCTCTGAAAGAATATATCTCACTGGCACTGCGCTTCACCCTATGCTACTCCTAGAATTTTTTATTATCATCAGATCAGGAGACAAAATATTTTTAGCTTTCTTAAAAAACCCAACAACTATCTTCCCACAAAAGACCTCAAGAGATCAAGATGTAATTATGATTTTAAAATTACAGTGGTAGATATGTAAAATGACCATTCCCCAAAAGTCTTGAAAAACACAATTCAGCAAATTTATCAAATAGATTGAGATAGGAAATATCTTTTCTGATTGGAAGAGGAAAAGCCTTTAAACAAACAAATGACTGCACATGAAAACAAGAACATATGTTTAGTGCATTTTCATGAAATGAGAGGAAAGTGGTTTTGAAAACTTAGTGTTGGTGCCCATCTTTGTCTCAATCTTTTGCCAGCTGAGTAAATACCTTCACTGTTCAATTCAAAATGGGTGTGCTCCTGCTGATCTCCCTGCTCTCTGATTCCTTTCCTTTTATTACAGTGTTTAGCTTAAAACATGCTATATGAAGAATTTTTTTTCTGGTTTTATTTCAGATGAAAAAATCCTGCACGCTAGTGTATTTTTCATTTCTGATTGTAGTTCAATCTGATCAAACTGTTTTCAGCACTGCGGTTCAACAGTCAGTCACTGAAAAATCAATTGTTCACACAATTGCATTCAGAAGCTCACTCCTAAATCCTGAGGTATGTCAGTTAGACATCAGAGACAGATGTGGTCCCAATATCCCATATGCTGTGTGATAATGGAACAGACAACTATTCTGGGATTCTTTTATTTCTTTATTGAAAACTGATTTAACTTATGACTCAAAATAATTTTGTCACCTTGTTTTTTTCTGACACCTGGAATATTTAAGCTTGATGTCACTGCATACTAGTCAAGACTATGTTTGTTTATGCACAGAGAATTTGCTACACTTTGCAAAGCAATAATAATGAAAAATAACTGCAATATTATTATGATCCATTCATAAAGAACAATACAGCTATGTTAATCTCAAATCACTGTCTTCTGTCTCCCTTTTAGTGTCACAAAAATAGAATGAGAGCAAAATGTTAATGAACAATATTATCCAATGATAGCTCTTTTTTTTTTTAAGCTGAGGTAAAGGGTAAAAAACTTGCTTCTATTAAAGTTAAGGAAAGAATTCACTTTTTTGTTACAGTAAGTGAA
The DNA here is from genome assembly GCA_013400575.1 of Peucedramus taeniatus. NCBI lineage: Eukaryota > Metazoa > Chordata > Aves > Passeriformes > Fringillidae > Peucedramus > Peucedramus taeniatus. The sequence goes on from WBNO01024056.1 coordinate 128,569, forward strand.
TAATATCCAGAATGATTATTCTGAAAAAAACCTAGATCAAGAATCATTATTTTTATGAAGAGGTGATGCCTTATACCAGATATTTTCATAGGCTCAGATAAACTTGCAGTATATCCTTCAAGTTCCTGGATGTATTAGAGAGAAAGGGGATCCATCTCTTATCTGAGTTTATTTCCTTGTCAGAATAGCAAGAAAGACTAAAGCTCTACAAGTCTTTCAATAACACCACTATAGTCAAAATGTCAGCCAAAATTGTGGCAATAAATGAATTCTAGAGTGGAGGCTTGCAAGGATGCCTGTAGGTCTGCAAGGCCAAATGATGTGTAGTAAACTTGTTATTCCCATATGTCTTCCTTGGTAGTCTGTGAGGTACTTTGAAGGGAAATGATGGTCAAAAGCCTATGGAATCATTTGCTTAAACTGTTCAGAATATGGTCTTAATTCAGACAGCAGAACATAACAATTTTTTCTACAAATAAGGAACAGATAAAGAAAATGTGAAAGTTTTTTTGTCATTAGTGTCAATCCCAGTTCTTTAACACGATAATGATTTATAGGTCTTCACTGAATTCAATAAAGAAATGTAGGATGTAAAATTTTATATTGAAAACAAGTTAGAAATTTAATGAAAAATAGCTAAAAAATCTTGCTCTGAGTAAAAAATTAATTGTGTTGTGCTTAAAACTAAATGATGAGATTGTGTTTAGCAGACTGACATAGGAAAGCAGGCTATTGGGGCAAAGCCAACAATTACCATAAGGCTATAATCAGCCCACTTGGCAATGTCCACTGAAACTATAAACTCCTTTCAAAAAGTCCAGGTACCTGTGGTGCTGAGTCTTTTGAGTGCCAGAGTTACATTTGCCTTAGGTGATAAAATGGTGCAAGAGGAATGTATGATTTAAAAGAAAAAAAAACCAAACAAGCATAGACTCCAACTTGGACTCAGCTGTTTTAGAGCAGAAAAAACAAGTGTTTTTTTTTAAGTTGAATTTATAAACTTGGCATCTGCTTCTGTGAGTCTTACCTCATGTAACTAAAGCCCCAAACATTTTTTTTATATAATGCAAGTATTTGCAAGTTAATTATCCTAGAGATTTTGTATTATAGCTAAGACACCTCCAGTATTTCAAAGCATCAGTTGAGGAATGAGGAGTCACAAACCTCCCAGCTCTTTGCTCAGCTTACAGTGTAGTCTCATTGTTTTAGCCTTTAACTACAAAAGCTGCAATAATAACTGGCCTTTTTGTCATAGGTCATAAAAAGTAAGATAAAGTAAAATAAGTGGTTTGTCTCTTCCAATGGCTAGAAAGCCTACCATTTTTTCTTTTCCAATTTTTCTTTGTTGTATTTTCCCCCTTGATTCAGTTTATATTGTAGTGTGTGTAGTGTTGTAGTTCATATTTTTCCCCTTTTTTCATCTCTGTTTGAAGAGTGCACAGCTAAGAAACAGTCTCTAACAGATGGCTGGGCACCTCTATGTGCCATGAATGTGCTTTCAATGAAAAAGCTTAGGATCCTCTGCTCGGATCCAGTAATATTAAATGCAGGCAGACTTCTGGCCCCCATATGCACGTTTCTCCATACCATAAATCCTGTGGGCCAAGCAGGACCGCAAGGTGTAAACTTTCTGGTCTGATTTTTCCTACCCAGGATGGATGCAGAAGCTGTTTCGCAGGCCCTTCCACCAGGGTTTTATGGAGAATGCAGCTGAACAGAGTTTGTGTTTTGCACAGATTTGACAGTTAAAATTATTTTGCTTCTGAATTCGGTTTCTAACAAAATAGTGTTTGTGGAAAAGTTTAATGACATTTCATAACTGCTTTTGATAGCTCTAAAAACAATTATCATTACAATTTAAAATGAAATAATCATTTGTCTTAGTTTTATTCATTGTTAGTTACTATTATTCTTACTACTCTTTTGTGAGTAATTCTAGTTAATGAGGTAAAATAATAGATTTAAATGAAATATTGTGCTAAATTTAAGAAGCTCTTTAGAAAAATTACATTTTGTCATAGCAGACTTCTTTTCCAGTAGGCTTTCTGATTATGAGACCAGCGATTTTCTACTAAGAAAACAGCTCATCAGGAAATCCAGCAGCTATAACTCTTAACTTCATGATACATGGGGTATTTGTTAAAGCCTCATCTCTCAGAGTGCTGCAAACAGCATCTCCATTTATCACTCAGAATCGTGTTTATATAATGGAGCTATGGAGAGAAGTGTGAAGAACAATGCCTTACATCATTAAAATCCTGAAGCACAGCAAAAAATGCATGTCCCTTGTGTTTGAAGTATCCTTGCTTCCCTAAAGCAGTCTTGAGATTTCTAGAAGAGTAGCATTGACGGTATGGCTGTGGAGTGTGTGGACACAGGAATAGAGATGTAGTCAAAATCCCTTGTGCCTACAGATCGGTGTCTTGGCCCATTCACTGTCTTATTTCTGACACCAATGCTGTAGCAGGAATTCAGGGTGACTGAAAGATTCATTGCCCATTTTCCTCTGTTTGTTGTTTAGTGCTGCTATTGCAGTGCTATTTCAACTTTCCTTTGTGAAGGAATGGCTTTTAGCCCTGTGAGATATTGAAGAGTTCAGAAGGAAATACACTTTAAAATACTACAGATTAATAGGGTCCTACCTTTCTTCCTTATGCAAACCTGGACTAAGTTCTGTGAATTCTTTTGTTCAAAGGTTTATGATAAGGCCAGATCATCTATGCTGTGAGCTGTAACTTTCCCATAAAAAACAAGAAACTTCTCAGTTCACTTGAGATTGTATTTTTCTGCCGTACTATGAATGTGGGGGAGAGTGGGTTTGATTTCTTTCTGATTTTCAATAGCTGTGCTTTCTTAATACTGTGCAGCATTCAGCCTAATTGGTCAAAAGTCAATATAGATTCAACTATAAACCATAAAAGAAAAAGGAGATTGGTGGAAATCACAGTTTTTTAAGATATCTGGAGCACGTCAGGCTATTAAGGTCTAGTCAGTTAAGACATTCAGCTCTGTCCTGATAGTATTATGTTGTGCCATTCCTCAGCTTGAGTAGAAGCAGAATTGAACCCAAATGATCTACTGCTTAAGAGTATAATCATCCCTTTGCTAATGGGAAGTCTTGGCCAAGATGTTGGAGTTTATGTAAGATCATTATATAAGGTTATTAAATTGCATCCCGCATGGCAAGGTGAAGATAGATCATCCTTACTGAAATATGAGTGCTAAACTAAAGTAAACCATAGAGGGATGTGCTCCGTAAAGCAAGTGCTTAAAAGGTTTTAGCAAATCTGCAGTGTTTCACTCTCTTCCCTTTCCTGTATATTTAATATTTTAAAATTGAATAGATATAAAATCTGGTAACCTTTTCTCTTCATAAGGGACAGCCAGATTAACAGTCTTTTTATAAATCCATGAGCTATATTCTCCTTCTGTATTTTCCATCAAAGTTGAAATTAGTGTATGTTTGGCAGACAAATTGTCAAATTTGTCCAAACTACATTTTCCTTTTGGACCCCATGAAAAATTTGAAAGCAAAACCTTGTAGAATTAGAAGTCCACATGTAAATACTTCCTCCATCATACATTGATATTTGCAATGTGATCCTTGATGTAATTTTTATATTGATTCTTTTGTCTTTTAGAAAATTTTCAGAAGTGTATTGATAATGGAAAAGCTAACCTGCTGGAAAGCCCTTGATAAAAGGGACACTCTCCTAAAATACTCACAAAATCCCTCAGAAATATTTTGCAAACATTTAAGATCTGAGTTTCCATCTTAAAACTGAGTTCAGTGTTTCCTGATGTTGAGAGGGAACCTCCTGTGTTACAGCTTGTTTTCCTTGTCTCTGATGTCTTGTCACTGCGCACCACTGAAAACAACCTGGCTCCATCTTTGTTCACTCACTTCAGGTATTTATACATATTGATAAGATCCTTCTGAGCCTTCTCTTCTCCAGGTGGAACCATGCCAGATCTCTCAGCCTTTCCTCACAGGAGAAAGTCCTTTAATCATTTTAGAGGCCCTTTGCTGGAATCTCTAGTGTACCCAGGGCTCTTGCATTAAAGAGCCCAGAACTGGATATAGTGCTCCAGGCATGGCCAGTAGTGCCACAAACAACATATTTAAAAAGGGACTGCAATTGAGGAATATTCTGGAGGCTACTTAAAAAAATGCAATTATATTTACATTTCAGGTTGACTTCAGAATGAAGGAGAGAACTGTTCTCAAGGTCAATGCAGGTTAAATGTTATGTGAAAGAAGACTGGCCCTTTTAATGGACAGCCTTGCTGAACGTGTTGTTTTCTTCCTCTGCTCTTGTGTGACTTATTTAATCTTCCTACCTGCAGATATTGCAGCTCAGCAGGAGCTCAAAGGCAGATGGAAACTACCAATGTGCACTGTACTTGAACTTCTGAAATAAAGGACAATATCTCCCTCAAACTTACACCAGCACAGAGCAAAATTTGTAACTGTTCAAGAGAGGAAAGAACTAGTGATTTAAAGCAATCTGACTTTCCTAAACTCTTTTTTACTTACAATATTTTGTTGTTCTGAAAATCTGTAAGAAAATATACTTTCTGCTGGATTTTACCTTAAAGAGATTATATTACTCTTACATAATGATAGCCACAACAGAAGTAATTGCAACTTTTGTTAAACTAATAGTCCTTTCTAGGATATTTTTTTGAGATTTTTGTTCTCATATGTGGAATGTAAATTTTTTACAGGTAAGAAACCCAAGGCTTGCCAAAGTTTGCTTACCAATGATTTCTAGTGGAGTTACTCTAGCTTTCTTCCATTAGTTTAGAGATGGTTTCTGCTTTAGGCAATATTCAACTTAGGGATGTATTTCTCTTGCCAGGTCACCCAACAGATTGCTAGTATGGCTGTCAGCTTCATTCCTTCCTTCAGAATAATATTACCATTCATATTCCATCTTGTATGATGGATACATTTAATTGCTAGACAATCTGCAGCATCCTTACTCCCAGCTACAGCTATTTTGCAAGCAATTCCTTCATATATTTGAGACAATTAAAAGTGGCAGTTCTGTACTGTTCAAAGAAATGGAAATTGTATCGCTTCAAAGGGTAGCTAGATGAATAAAAGCCCTCCAAATCACTAGCAAGCAAACTCAATGGCCTCAACTAATTCTGATAAATGAGCCTAGTCTCAGTTCCTGTAGTGACTTTTTCTTTATTGTTCTTGGTTTTCAGATATTAAAGTAGGAGCAACAGTACAGAATTGAGCTTGAATAGAGTCACTACTTCGGTAATGTAGATAGATTCCATAGATACAGTTTCCAAATGGGAAGGGATGCCTGGAAACATTCATACTAAATTCACATTTTTCTTTTCATAAGGTGTTGCAAAGTAATCCAGTGAAAGAGAGCTTTAGGAAATTTTAAAGGATAGTTCCCACTATGATGTTTATGAACACCATATTTTGTGAAATTAGCCCGGACTAAACTAGTTTACACTTATCCACATCACAGTCAAGTAAGATGGGGGATTCACTTTACATTCTTCCAGATAACAAACAGGACTAAGACCCTCCGTGCCAGTCTGTGTATATTACAGACATCTGTTTTGTTGGTGTGCTGGTTTCCAGATTTTGTTAGACAAGGCCCTCAGCTGGGAAGCACTTTCAGCATGGTTGTCAACAAGAACTGAAATTACCCATTCCTTCATTATAGATGCTCGGCATCTGCCAGCATCCGGCCTTCACCCAGGTATTTCAGAAGAACCAGAGCTGCCATCTAGACAAATACATGTGCTATGGAATTATTAAGGGTGACTAGACAAGACTCATATCTCCTCTGCCTTTCTGACTCACATAATGAATGTCTGACCCACTTTTCTACTGAGAGGATCTCCATCTAATAAGTGCTTCCTACTAGGGGTTCAGACTCATTTCCATGAAATATTCTCATTTTTTCTCTTTAAAGCGCTAGACATTTATTCCCATTTTAACTGGCATTTTAAACCGATTTAGAATTATGCACAATTAAAAAGTAAACCAATGCAAGACAGAAATTCTGCTGCTGACAGATTTCAGTAGCCTATTTTTTTTTTCCTTTTGGTTCGGAATTACAAGCTGCATTTTTTCTTGCAGATGTTCTGGGAGAGTCCTGAGGCTGACTGGCACCACATAGCCACAGTCCACTAAAGCTCATACCCAAAACAGGGTTTCTGCACCTGCCGCAGGCCATTGGCTGAGACTGCACTTTGGCACTGGCCAGATCTCTGCCAGGGAGTTAGCACTTGCTAAAAATTTACTGTACAAGCTGACTGTAGCCCATTAGACCCTGGCCCAGCTTAGTTTACGTAGTGATATAGACACTATCAGTGTGTTTAACTAGGATAAGAGTATTTTGTTATTATTTTTGCATGTTGAATATTAAAGTTTTTATTATTCCACAATGAATAAAGTTCAGAGGGTCTGCAAGGAGACTTTGGCACCTTTAAAATGTCACCATCTACCAACTTGCCTTACTTCAGGTGATATTTTGATTTCAGACCCATTGTGACCTTTCACGTACTTCTCTGTTTATGTGGTTTTCCACGGACTTCTGAGTTAATGCATCTTTGAGTAAACATCTAATTACAAATTTGTCATAAGAAAACCCAAAGCAGCCCAAACCCTGTCAGGGGAGACTTCAAAGGCTCCAAATTCCTAATATCTGTAATTCACAGCATAAGCTGAACTCAGGCATTGTCAGCACTCCTTATGTTTTTTTATTTTCTCCACAGCAACAGTCAAGCTGTGCTCTGGTGACAGAAAATCTGTCATGACATTATGAATCTTCCTCCAGCCAATGTTCCACAGACACCAAGCTGAACAGCATTTTGGCACAGGCAGATGGGAAACAGGTATGAGGGGTGAGGGAGAGCCAAGATGCTGATGCTCTGAAGCAATCAATCTCTTAAACAGTGTCAGAGGAGGCATCAAGCTGCTTTTCACCAGTGGAAGTGATTCTGCCACTGCTTTCTCTTCCTCCAGTCTCCTCAAGAGCAGTTGTCGCTGAATACACTCTTGTGTGCTGTGCCAGGACAGAATCAAAATCATTCTCTAAAGTCAACTAGATTTAGTCTGCTCTCTCCTTCTAAGGAGCTACTGTTGGTATCTTTTGCACCACAGAATTAGAATGAGTCTTGTGTAATCCCAAATCCCCTCTAAGCATGTATTTATTCTTCAATTTAGAAGAACTGCAGTTCTGATTTTTTTTCACTGTAATTTTCCTCACAGAAATGTTTGCTTGAAATAGGACTATTTTCTGCAGTTAGACTGATCAGAGGTTTGTATCTTAGTAGTACTACACACAAAGAATATCTGCATTTTATTTGTGAATCTTCAGAAACATTTATTTAAAATTTGCTAGTCTATTATGTTTACAGTCTACTCATTCTCTAACCTGCTTGTGTTATCACAGATGGGGAAAAATATCAGTAAACACATGAGCCTCCATCTGTTTCTCAAAATGAAATGAACTTTCAAAGTTTAAATTATTAAGAATGAAATCCTGATACTAGGAAAGCTTGGCACAGAAAGCCCAGGGCTGATTTTGATGTTAATGAGGATTCTACCACTGGCTTCTGATGAAAGTTAACAGACCAGCTGCAGAAGAAGCTGTTGTTGCACTCTTTGCATTAGTCTTCTATTTTTATTATTATATTATGGGGAGAAACAAGTTTTCCTCATACCTTTGAAAATAGAAACATTTATCAGTTTGCATGGACTTAGTTTACAGTGTTAAAAGTTTTTTCAAATCAGGGTTCTTTGTTGGAAACTAATTCAGAATTATTTATATATGCTGAACATCTGTGTAGTGTCTTGTGTATCTTTGTGCTTCCACCATGATTTCATGGTACACTGGCAGCATCTTAGTGATTACCCCTTTGCACCACTTGCCAAAATAAATGCAGTGTGTAGCTTACAGCTTTCTTCCAGAGAAGGACATGATTTTAATTTACTTTACATGTCCCAGAAAGCAATGGCCTGCATCAAATCTACTTCTTGGCAAATTTCCTGTGGAAAACCCTTTCTGCTGCGGGAGCTGGTGGCTCACTGTCCTTGCCCCTACTTCAAGGCTGTGCAAGAGCTTGTGCTCCAACAGGAATTCAGAGGCAGGTGGCAAGAGGCTGAGAAGAAGAAAGGAAGAAGACAAAAGGTGGTTCATTAGCTTGGATTAAGGGATTTCTTAGCTGCTTTTTGATGAGGGGAGGTGAGATATAGTTGATTAATTCAGAAGAGGGCTCCATGGTGACCAAGGCAGGTTCTCATGACATTGAATAGGTTAACTTTAAGCTTCCTTTAGTTGTTTTTACATTAAATTTTTGTTTTCTATAAATGCTATTTCTAAAGTCCTTTTGGTTTGCCAGTAACATTTTGTTTTCCTGCATTCATATCTTACTCTCTAGAAGCAGATGCAGGAAAAATTATAGACTAGTAGTTAGGAGCAGTTATCATATCTGTGAGCCTACCTACCTTTACACCTTGTGGCAGAGAAATGTGCCCTCCTCTTTTGAAAAGGCAGCATTTTACATCTGCTTCACAGGGAGGTGCAAGAAGTGGTCAAACCTGCCTTTACTTGCCAGCTCTGGAGCTTTGAGATAAGCTGTGTACTGAATCCCGTATGAGGTAAGTTTGTGGTCTGGCTCAAGGAGAGAGCAGGCTTCCAGGAATTATTAGGCTAACACTGACAATCTGGCCCAGTGTCACAGAAGGGTACAAGCCCAGAGGTTGGCAAGTCAGGCTATGTTGCCCTAGGAGAGTTGTGTCAACAAGCATGCACAGAGTCACCTGTCTCCTGCCCTGAGGACCTAAACTTCCTTGAATTTCCAGCAAAATCACTTCCCCCGTCTTAATTGTAAAGGAGAAAGAGCTTATTAAATTTCATACTTATTAGGAAGACATGCTTCCCTGCTCTGATTTTTTTTCAGTTTCGAGATCATCCTTTTCTTTTACTTTAAAGGGAAAAGAAATGCTTTACTTGGATAGTATTTAATAAGCACTGTTAACTTACAGAAGTATGAAAAAAACCAACTTGACAAGCTATTTATTTTTAGTGTGTATTCTGATTATTTTTACAAATGCTGCAATTTTAATTATTTTATTTTAAGTATCTCAGGAAACCTTGAGAGGCTCATTTCTGAGGACTAGATATTTAAATCCTCAGTCCACACTCACCCTACGGTGCATTCCATCCACAACAAGAATGTCTGCCAGCTTTCTCTCATGGGTTCAGCACTGAGGATATGTGGATTTAAAGGCAAGGTGATTTAAGACTAATTTTCATTAATATCATGTTCAGTAGCTAGTGTGACAAGACAGGTAATGTATTTTATCCAGCTTTAAATACTACCCATCAAAGAACTGGTGCTACTTTCCTAAGAAAGCACCAGTACTGCCCATTGCACTCTGATAATCAGATGATATTGTCCCACAGTTGCACAAAGCACAAGTTTCTAAGCCTTCTCTCCCTCAGAATAAATTATTCTCCAGGAAAGAGATGGAATTTTTTCATCTTTGACCTCTGCAATAGCAAGTGGTAAAAATGTAAGGGTGTTCTGTGATATTTTAAAGTATAAAAGGGGCTCAGATTGGAACATCTTTTCCCATTAAATATTTTTTTAAATATCACCTTCTATTTCAGTAAAATAGAGTACAGTAGCCTGCACTTCTGTATTCTGCACTAGAGTAAAAAAATTCCTGATGCACTTTTCCATATTTGCTTTTTTACAGATGTGATGTTTTGAAAAGGTAAAACACAGAGAATTGACTTTCAGATGTGTTGTCCTATGTGTTGCGGGAAGAAAAGAAGAATTAAAAACAAAATTAAAAACAAAATAAATTTTTCAAAATCAGTGCTTTTGTTTCAAAGATAAAGATTTGCTTTTCTTGCCAGAAGCTTTAACAAATTCCTGGAGCCTGGGTGACTTTTTTGTACCAGTCCACCTCTAGTCTGCTCCTAGTCTAAAAGTTCTGCTGCAGATAGACATGAGAAAAAGGATATAGGCTTCATTTTCTACATACTTATGAACATGTGGCTATAATGTATTGCATTAATTTTTTTTGTTTCCATCCTTTCTTTGCTTCTCTGTCCTTCAAACTTTCTACCAGTTAAATGAGATAAAGCAGCCATGACTGTAGCCCCCAGAAATAATCTTGTATAGACTCATGCAAAGCCTTGACACATTTTTTTGATAACAAACTAAGATTGAATATGCCAGGAAAATGTTATTCTTCTCAAAGTACTAAGAGGTGGGAAGTGCAAAAAAAAAAAAAAAGGAAAAAAGTGGGGTTTTTGTTGTTTTGGTTTTTTTTTCATTAAGAGCACACTCTTTATTAGGAGGATAACACTGAACCCCATAGAGAACAAGTATTAATGCAGTTTAAAATTGTTCTTAGAACTCTGTCTGCCATTTCATACTCATGGCACAAGTGACAGAAATATTTTCGTGTAGGCCCAAGTAAACTGTGAAACTCTTGCCAGGAAAATGTTCCTTTTAATAAAGAAAAATATTTGTGTAGCAACATCATCAGGAAGAAATTTCAGAGTAACTCACAGCAGTCATCAACAAGTTATAAGAACTGAGGAGAGAGGTTTCTTGCCAAGAGCAACTCTTGTTTACTGCCAAGATGACAAATACCCTATCTTCCCTGGGATCTCTTGTGTGTGGGAAACTCTCTTCCACATGTCTTCAGCAGTTTTAATGGTTACATTTTTGGGTAAAGGCCTTTCAGCTCACTCACTTCAATCGAGCTACAAGTGAAGCTAAGTGATCATCTTCACTTATCCCCTGGAAACCTTTTCATGTCCCCCAGACTGCCATACTGCTAAGGTCTCTTGCAGGGTAGATGTCAGATCCCTTCTGAGACTTCTGTCTACAGTAAAAGGAGACAGATTATTGAGCATCAGTGTTCCACAGTTTTCAAATTCACTGAGCACCTTTTGAAAGAGGGAATAAAAAGATATAACCCCTGCTCTGGGTAGGAGACAAAGGAGAAAGCAAAGTAAAGCTGGCAGAAAAGCCAAACTCCCTGTGCTAGTGACTGAAGAGGTTTTTTGAAGAGTGTAATTTACAAGTATTTGTAAGAGAACAACTAGTTTAATGTCTGCTCAGGAAGCTGGAGTAATGGATTGCTAAATAAGGTTGGGGAGGTGAAATAGCAGGCTTACACCTCCAACCCTGTCAAACTGAGCTCAAAACTATAAAGTCACAGCTCTAAGTACTAAATGGGGAACTCTCTGGAGAAAGTATAATTGAGGAAATTATGGACTGTCATGTTAGAAGACTTACTGCAAATTTTGCAAGTCTCAGGCTACCCAAGGCATTGAAATTATGCCTTGTAAAGAAGTACATTCTTCTGTCCTCTCTTGAAATGGAGCTTTGCAGAAGCTTAAGACATGGGGTGATTCAGTCCAGGACTATAGGTACATGACTGGTACTGGTCTGTTAGCTACTTAAATTAGGTAGTCTTCCTGAAATGAGTGCCTAAGGTCTATGTCTGGTCAGTGAAGAGAGGAAGGGCTATAGAAGGTCTTCACAGGGATGTATCATCTGCTTCTGCTGTAAGGGGACAAGCATTTCCTGTTGGGAACTTCAGAAGCACTTTATTTTTTTCCACTGAGGAGGACAAGTGTTTCCTTCACTACTTGCACACAGAAACAAATTCAGAGCTTAAACTAGTTGGGCAACGTCATGAGCATACCTATTAAAATAAAATAGCCATTTTAATAGTCCTGTTAATCTCCATTATTTTTCAATCTGAGCAAACCTTGGTAGTAAGTCTTGCTCTGTCCCTGTAAACTAAGCAATTTACTGTCCTGATGATTATCAGTGCCAATAGATGTACTGAGTCTGGCTGGGATGGAGTTAATTTTCTTCATAGGAATTCTTATGGTTCTATGTTTTGGATTTTTGACCAAAACAGTGTTGATAACACATTAATGTTATAGCTGCTGCTGAGCAGTAACTGCACAACATCAAGGATTTCTCTGTTTCTCACATTGCCTTGTCAGTGGGCTGGCTGGGGGTGCATAAGGAGCTGGAAGGAGACACAGCTGGGACAGCTGACCACAACTGACCAAAGGGATGTTCCCTACCATATAACATTGGGATCTGCAATAAAAGCTGTGGAAGAAAAGCAAGGATGGGGGTTAAGAATTGTAGCATCTATTTCCCCAAGTCACTGTAACCTGATGGACCATGGCTTTCCAGGACATGGCTGAACTGATGGGAAGCTGTGAATGAATTTTCTGTTTTGCTTCATTTGTGCGCACAGCTTTGCTTTATCAATTAAACTCTTTATCTTAATGAAAGAGTTTTGTCGCTTTCACTTTTCTGATTCCCTTCTCCATCCTGCTGGTGAGGAGTGAGTAAGCACCTGCCTGGGGCTGAGCTACCTACAAGGATTATCCCATAACAATAGAGAAGTACTTCAAACAGTTCTTATCTTTAAGATAAGATATATTAGAGAAAAATAATAAAGAAAAGGGCTTTAATAAGATGTACCAAATAATTTCTCTAGTTTTTTGCTTTTAACAAGTGTCTATTAGGGAAGATACTATTTCCTCAAACAAGGGTGTGAATATTTGCCTATGCTGTTGTGCAAACAGAAGACTTAATGCCTATTCTGATTTTAACATAGGGTAGAACAGAAGAAAACAAGCACCACATGATTCACAAAAGATATTTTCAGAATTCTAATGATTTCTTTGGATATAGGAACTACTGAACTAACTGTTTGAATGGTAAAAAGGGAAAATTTTTTACTAAAATCTGCACATACTCCTCCCATTTCTATGAATGGTAAAGGAGTAGAGGCAATAGATGGTTAGTGATGTAAGAGCTATCATCAGTCACACACAGGTGGAAAAACTGAAGAAAATTCTAATCTTGATAGAATATTGACTTCCCCATTAATGAATCCAGCAACATTTCCAGGCAGGCATCTCTTGAGAAATTAATGTTACTCAAATACAAAGACCTGTGGAACTAGGAAAAGCATGTTCTCTGGACATTAGGTCCAGAGAACCTGTTACAATTGTTGATTAGTATTTTCTATTACAGAGAACTACCCTAGAGAATTAATTAGCCAGAATCCCCTATATACAAAAGAATAATAAAGTTAGTTACTTTTTAAAAATTATTATTTTTGTAAATTTTTAGTGTAGAAAACTGAGGCAAGAACAATAACCCGTACTCTTCCTGGACAATTCTGACTTACAGAAAAAATTTGGCATCACAATCAGTTACTTAATTTTAGCTGAGATTCTGAAACATTTCATATTGCATTTTTCAAAGTTTTGTCCCATCTTTCCTCTAATGGAGTTTGCACTACAGAATCTTGGAAGTTAAAGCTGGAAAATACTTATTACATCACCTTTTCTGTCTTTTTGATTTTAACAAACATGAGTGATGTTTGATGTTTGATCCTTCGATCATTTATTTGACTTAATCTTGAAAACTAGCTAACAGGATTTCTCCATGCTCTGTCTAATCTACTTTGCAAAGAAAAATCCCAGCCTCAAGCATTGAAAGACCCTGAAAGAGTGTAAAAACAATTACTAGAGCAGCTGAAGGTACATCCTATCTTTTAAATCAATAATTACTCTAGGTTTTATATGTGTAAGCTATTTACATATATAATGGTATTGCCTTCTAAGGACTGGAGGCACTCCAAGGGTCACAAGAACTTCAAAATAAAGTATCATTGTCAAATTTAAGATTTCTTGAGTTTCAGCATGCTTAAAAAATGAAATCAGTTGTCATTAAGTTTTAGAAATTAGACTGATATTTTATTGAATACTATTGATATTATATGAATATTATTAATATTCTAGCAGGCAAGGCAAAAGGCAACCCTAGCTGTACATGCACAGTGATGGGATTTATTTTCATTCAGGAAAGAGATTTGTATTCAGGGTGGATAATTCCATGAAAACATCATCTCTGGGGCTGTTAAAAAATAAGCAGAGTGCTAGGAATTAGTTACAAAACTCAAGAGCAAACACAAAACGTGGTGCACCCATGTCTCAACCACAAAAGCAGATCTAGTCACACATCTCGGACAAGAAATAGTAGAATAAGAAAGGTATGTAGAGAGACACAAGGTAGGTGAATAAATATGACAGATAAGGATAAATCATGGTCTGGGTCAGTTTCTGCATCACAGAAATTAAAATAGAGAAGACTGTGGAAGACAAAACAGCTGAAGGGAGAGATGAGAGAGCTCTGTAAAATCTTGACCATCCTAGGAACAATTAGTCAGTGCTCTTCACATAATAACAAGGAGGCATCAAATGAAATTAGTTTCTAGTAAGCTAACACAAATCAAAGGGAATATACAGACCCATTGTAGAATTTACTGCTAGAAAAAACCCTGGGTGCCAAAACTTTAGATGAGTTTAGGAAGTCGCTTCAGAAAATGGTTTGAGAAATTAAGGAAAGAAAATTCTACCAAGGTCTATAAACCACACAAAAAGGAATTCTGGGCCACGAAATCCATAAGTTGCAGATTGACAGCAGTTGTGAGGTGTTTTCACTCTGGAAAGTTTGAGGAGGTGCATATCTACTTGTTTTATCCTTATCTTGTGGTATCTGATAAAGGTCACTTCCTGAAATGGGATACTGAGATAAATGAATCTCTGGCCTGTAACAGTATAGGTGATATTGTGCCCTCGTCCCAGAGCAGAAAGAAAAGTGACAAAACACCCTCTCTTTGCTTCCACCTATTTCTCAATATGGATTGAATATATTGCAAAGTAACTTGGTAAAACATGAGCTCTAGCTCATCCTTGCTCCAAATACACTCTGCCTTCAGGTGAAAGTGGAAGTAACAGCCAAGACAGGTCCACCCTGCCACTGCCTCCAGGATGTGGCAGTATCTTGGAAAAAACCTGTCTCCAGTGCATATGTACTGGTGTGTATTTTTAAATATACTGAAGCAAACAGCCTCAGGTTTTAGACTGGGTGATTGAAGTGAGAATAACACAGATACATAGAGGAATGGTGACTCAAAAAAACCTGAACTGTCTGGTTAATATGATGCACAGTCTCTGAACAGTACTGCATGCCATTTACTTTATATTTCAATACTGTGTTCATAAAAATAAGAAATTAAGATCTGACGCATCTCAAGACACTGAGAATTTAAAGCTATTTCTGAAACTGACTTTAAATCTTTGACTTTACAAGTGAACTTTGTTGAGGAAGGGACAAGCAGCCACTAAAATTATGCCACCCCATTTAAAAGTGGAATTTAAGGCTCATGTTTTCAGATTTACAGAATTTATATTAGTAATATAACAGGACACCCATATTCACATTTATGACCCTCTCCCTTTTATTCTCCTGAATGCAGAGAACATCACTATCAAAAGTACAAGCACGAAAAAAATGTTTTGAATGCAAGCTATAAAATATTCATTATTGAGTCTCTCACTCAAAAATACAAGTTTTTTACAACTGAAATTTCCTCATTAATTTTGGCTTAAGTAGGATAAATATATATTGAATTTACTATTCTTTCCTCTTTCCCATCACAAGATGTCCAACCAAATCAGGGACTATTTAAATCAAATTTTTAAGTGAACAGTAAAATTGTGTCTCCTCTCCCAGAAGTTAGAATTTTCCCAGTGCTTTCCATTCTCATTGTTTACCTGTGGTGGATATGGAAGCAAATCAAGGACATACCATGAACAGCTGCAGCAACAGCACCAACAAAAGCAACATGTGTTGTTGGGCCTTTGGTTTCCAGGTGCTTGAGACACAGCTGATGTTCCTTCATTTTGTGACTGCTGCCTCTTTCTCATTTCAGCTACTTCAGTGCCCAAGTGGCTATAAGAACACAGACATAAGAGATGTACAGAATTACTACAGACCGTCATAAATTACATTCACACTTCTACAGCAATACCTGATGCAACTGGTTGTCACAGCATGGCAACAAAAGCACGTGACCATCAACTGAGCCAGCCAAGAAATAGTTCCCTTGTGTTAAAAGCAGTTTCCAGAAGAGCACATCTCAGTGATGCTTATGCTCCTTGCTGCTGAATCACGCCCATTTCTACTGCTTTGGCTAGACTCAAAGAGCTGTTTATTATCAGTGTTTTTAACAGCAAGCCATACAGCTTTTGTAGCACTTGTTCCTTACCATAGGACTATCGCAGCTTTTTCCATTGTACTAAATATACAGCTAAAAATACAGCAGGATGGTTATTCACCTTCAACAGGAGTTGGAAACTGATTTTTTTTTACTTCTTGACTTCTTTAGTCTATGCTGGACGAATTAAATTGATGTAAGTGATATTATATCAAGGGCAGCTGTCTAGTAAGGGCCAGGATTTTTATATGTCATAACTGAGAGTCTTGTCACTTAAGAGTTATTCTTGGTAAATAAAATGAATAATATGTATTTATAAAATACTTTTCCACCTTTGAGACTATTTTCTGGTCATGGATCTTCTTTGGTCATTGCCAGTTTTTTCCTAGATTTTATTAGGCCAAGATTTTTTCCTCCCAGTGGCTTAAAACATGCAGCTGGAAGTAGTATACCATGCATTATCTAGTCTTCAAAAGAAGTTAAACATTTACTGACAAGTTACATTATTTGGGAAGGTTTAGATGTCAGGATCCTTCTAATGGCTCACATCTTTCTACAACAACTTTAAGCTTCCAAGAGTAATGGCTAATACAAATATATAAACTAGAGTAAAATTTAGTACTTTTGCCTTTGAAAAAATACTGAGAGATTACTGTGGGGAGGAGCTTGGTTTAAAACAGAAGCGGGTAGAGATGGCCTAGTGTGAGCAGCATGCATTGTGCTCCACACTCCCAGGACATCCTGCTACAAGCAGGAGTGCTGGGGAAAGGCAAAATCTGATTGATTTGCCACGTGGGTACACCATGCACAGACAAACAAGAGAGATGCCACTTCTACGTGCACTCAAGCAGCAGCTGTGAGAGTTATCCTTTACATGGTTGCTAAAACTCCCAAGGTTTTTATTCTGCAATAGTGTCCTTCTAGAAAGCTTACACACAACCACACACAGCAAGGATATTAAGCTTCAGAACTCAAACCCATGCACTGAAACTCAAGGTTGGTGGTTATTTTGGCTTCTTGCATAGCTGCCTTTTCCATGTATACTGTCACTGAGTAGAATGAAGTAATTTCTTTAGTGTTTGGTCAAATCAAACAATGAAGAACCATTTAACTATCAGTGGTAGCTTCACCTGCTTATGCCATTGATATTACTTAAGATTTTTAGCTGCTCTTGAAAATTAAAATGACATGTAAAAAATGCCACACCTTTTATTTTTTATTTTTTTTTTTAATGTCGAATGCAAACCTTGGGGTTAGAAAGGGACATTTTGGTGTAACTGGATAACTGCCTATATTTTTCCAATAGATAGGAAGGAAGGAAAATTGTTGAAGCATAATATGTAGCTCAAAGAGTAAGTGACAGTATGAAGTCTTTTTCTCCAAATTACAATGCAGAACTTCTGCTGACTGTGCATGATGCAGTTAAATTATTTCATAGATAGCTGTGTCATGCTGTGAATTGGTATTTTTTTCAGCAAGTGCAATAACTATGGTTAAAGGAATTAAAGCCAGATATTTTCAAATGGAACATTTGTTTATTTTAAGTAAGATAGTGATTCTAGAAATATTTGTACAACAAAAAAAGAATAAAATTTATTAGTTTCAGAAACCAGTAAGTTACCCATATTTAGGGATTTGTTGGGCTGTAATCCCATTCATTCCACCTGTGTACCTGAAGTCAAGCATTTTTTTCATCATTTTAGTTACTTATATATAAAATGTACTATGGCTATAATATGTGGCACTATAAAAAAAGGGGATAGGATGAAGGGTATCCATTCAGACATGATGATGACAGTTGGTGATTTTGCTGTAGTTTCACAAAAAACTTTACCACACCACAAGATGCTGCTGCCACTAAAATAAATATTTCTCTCCCTTTTCTCCTGCCCAGTTCACAGTCACTCATTTCCTCACCTGAGCTGCCCCCCTTCTCTATGTTGGAAGCAGCATTTGTGTAGGTATCTGCTGAATTTGATAAAAGAATAGGCATGATTGAAATTTAATTTAGAAGGAAAAGGTTTAACTTGCTTCAAGTGACTTTCTTATTTACCTCGGGAAGATGTGAGCACTTGGACAGAGCAGGGGAGAAAACAGAACATCAGGCAGGCAAAGAGCATGTGGGGACCATTTTTTCCATTCCTGCTCACACTGTCAGCAAGTGATGGTGAAATGGGTGGGAATTATGCAGCTGCAGAAAGGTAAAATCTGCAACTGTAGTTCCCAACACACAGAATATGGCAGAGAGGGACAGTCAGAAGTGGGGTTTCAAAGGAATGGTTCACACCTGTAATCCTGACCAGCAACCTCAACCACTGAAAAGCCTCCAGGATTCATCTCTTGGTATGAACTACCATGGCCAAGTGTTTCAGAGGTTTGCAAGTTTGGCAGGACACAGAATTGTGAGAAAGTATGGCTCCATTGTAGATAATTTCAGGAGAAATAGCTTCGTCCAAGGTTGCTCAGAGCCAGTCTAGCCAGTCTTTACTGAAGAACTGCCTGCTTGGCTATGTTCTAACAGCTCTGGAGTATGGGGAGGCACATAACCCATCCCCATTCTGGCCATGAATTATTTGGTGAAGGAAGAGGGCAGTCTTTGATTCCAGGTAAAGTTATATTTACCTATTTAGGCTGTATTATTAAAGAAAAAAAAAAAAGAAAAAAAAAGAAAAAAAAACCTGAAAGATCATCGAAAGAAAAGAATCATAGAGTCAGAATCATAGAATGGGTTGGAAGGGACCTGAAAGATCATCTGGTTCAAATCTCCCTGCCATGGGCAGGGACACTATCCACTGGATCAGGTTGCTCAATGCCCCATCCAACACGGCCTTGAACACTGCCAGGGATGGATGGGGCACCCACAACTTTTCTTGGCAACCTTTTCCAGGGCCTCACTGCTCTCACAGTAAAGTTTTTTTTCCTAAGGAAGGAAGAAAGGAAGAGTGAGCAAGCAACATCCCTAAATCCTGTATGTACATCCAAGGAGATTCTGGCTCTGGCAGAATAAAACATTAATTGCAATGCCAGCGAAGTGCTACAATGGGATATATTTTGAAATGGGCTGTAAATATGAGTATTACGAAGTGGGACTATCCTTAGTAGCCAAATATAATGGGGAAAGATCTTACTGCCACAGTGGGAAAAAGTAGTATTTAATGCATTTCAGATTCTCTCCTTTCCACAGCTAATGTTGGTACTCGCTCTGAACCTTGCTGTGTCTCATGGTACAAAGAAAGTGATTTTGCTTGGCATGACTGGTGCTCTGCTCAATAAAAGCATGAGGCTGAAACTCCAAGCAATGGGACAGTGTTCTCTTAAATTCATGAAGTGTTCACCGGCTTAACCAGTGGCTGAAGTAAAAGTCATCAGCCCTGTTCTGTTTGTGTTACTTTCTCTCTGAGATTTTTAAGCTGAAGTTTATAAGAAATATGAAAAACCCATCCTGTGAAGCAAACTGTTACATTTACTGAGGATGTTGTTGGATGGCTGGAAACTTTAGTTTCATGCTTATTTTGGTTGCATTTCATGTTTCGTGTTTTATTTGCAAATACCAGATGTCATCTATGCAAAACAGTAATTGATTCCATTAGATTATTTAGGATGCAGAAGCAGGAATATCTTAATTCTTGGCTATATTTAGAGACTGAGCAGACAGAGGGTTTATTTTTGGTGCCTTGGTCCAAGGCATAAAAAGAAACTTAGAATCTTTGATTCAGCAAGTCACTCTGATGAAATGAACAATTTTTCTGAAGTGTGAAAGTTAGTACATAATTATAAAGGACTAGAATGTTGTGAACTGATACTGAGTAGACCTTCTAGAATAACAGTACAAATAATACACACTGTCTCCAAGATCTCAGTTTACCTTTTAACTTTTTCACCATTTTCACTCTTCCTGAGACCCTCTAGCTTGGCAAAAGTACCAGGTGGTGAAGGTGGGCCTTTTGTCCAACGGAACAGTTTTTCTCCTTGGTACACTACATATGATCTTTCAGACATCACGTCACAGGTATCAATTTCTTCTGCTAGTTTTGCATCTGGTTCTTTGCCTCCCTTTGGTAGCATGGTTTACTAATTGTGCTATGATTTCCGTTTGTACTGATAGGAAATAAGAATAGTATTTGAGCTTGCTTCACTGACTCATTCTCTTGGGGGTGGGTTGGTATTAGGGCCCTTTGAGCAATCTCAGAATCGTGGAGGACTTCATTTTGCAGAACATCTGCTAGCCCTGCTTCGTAGCTCAGGAAAGGAACCAAGGGTACAGCAACTGTTTATTATGCCAGTTATGAGACAGGTGGCTCTTATAAGCTGCAGAGCAAGAAAGCCTGTGCAACCCTTCAATCTTGCAGTGCTGGAAGATGATGAATACTAAAAAACCCTTAGAAATTTGGAGTAAGATTTCCTATTCGTTCTGGAACCAATGGCACAAGGATCTATTTCTGTGTTTAGATAGTGTAATTACCACTTATTCCACTGGGTTCCCAGGAGTAATTATTACAGAAATCCCCCTGTGAGCAGAGCACTGTCTTGGGAAGACTGTTCAAAAGAAATAACTAATGGAAGAATTATTTGGTTTATTACATTTATACCTGGGAAGCCCTATTGAATACAGACTATAGTCCCTTCAAATTTCATAAAGTACCTCTAGAAAATGAAAAGAAGGCAATTTCTCGATTTTTGCACTTCCCTGACTCTCTGCCTCCCATAGAATTTGTGCCAAGTTTTTGATAGGTTTAAAGTGTTTTCCCCAGAGATTCCCAAGTTATTGGACATGGCAAAAAACACAGGTTGCACCATTTCAATAATTTAATTTGATGTCTCTCTTCTGATTATTTTTTTTTCCTTTTTTTTTTCTCTTTCCTCAAAAGGCTGTCATTACAGTACTGCAATTTTCTGAACTTTTGGCACTGTCCCATCTGGCCCTCTTTGCTTGTTTTGGAGCCTTCCCTTGCATATGACCCCCCTGCAATATTTTCTGTCCCCCTCTTAGCATTGTGAAGGCATTCCCTGGAGAAGTTTCTGCGCTATGAAATCAGAGAAAAATCTTGTAGCTCCACAGGCTACAAGCTTCTCTTGAGAAGAGTTTCTATCCTATCTTCTGGAAGCATTATCTAATGGCTATTTTGAAAGAGAGAGATCATGTAAGGGTGAGGATAAACACACACCATTTTATACAGCAAGGAAGTGGCATTTTGTCTTTTGTTGCAGGTAGGACACATAATAGCTAAGATTTTGGGACAGAATTGGTGCAGAATCAGCTAGAGCAATCTGTCCTTTTTCAAACTTTGCAATAGGCAAGAAAGATCACCTTGCAAAAGAAAGGTGCAGTCAATGACCTAAGGATATAGAGGGTTATTTACTCTGCAGGCAAGAAACTTAGCTCTTAAAATATCTCTTTTTTTGTGATCTGTCACATCAGTTCTCCCGCATTGCTTTACCTCTTCTGACTTTGAAAATAAAGAGCCAAAACCTCAACTGTGTAGTTTATATAAATCCATACCTTATATCAGTTTATTTCAGACTCAGATGTGACTCTATCCATCTCTTAACCATACTTGTTTTCACTGTCTTTACTGGCATTCACTTGATTCCTAACAAGGATTATTTTTAAGTTTAGGGATTTGAAAGCCTTTAAAACCTAAGTATTAAGGTAGACAATATCCATTTAAGAGCCCATCCAGGCTTTACTGTAAGAACCAAAATGTACACTGAGGAAAGCTTTGTATCCTGTGGATTCAAGACTTTAAACCAGCATTTTAGAATATATTCCATATATTTGGAAAATCTCAATGTTTATTGGAACATAGTTACATTAACACTTTCTTGAATCTTTTTAATGAGTTGTTTGGGGATAATTGTATGGCCTTTACAAGATTTTGATTGGTTGCTTGGGTTTTAGTTTCCTAAAATAGTCAGCAGGAGAGTGACAAAGAACCCTGAAATACTGTTGCTTTTTTTTTTTCAAATAGTCATTTTTTTTCAGCAATTTTTAATATATAGACCACTTCTTAACTTGAAACAATAAGCAAAAACCCTCAGAGAATGCTACAATGTGACACATCTAATGATCTCTGATGTGCTATTTGTTTTAAATCCAGTGTGATGTGCTATCTGTTTTAAATCCACAGAGCTTTTTAAGAACAGACATTCTAGAGTAACAGAACCATGCAACACAGTCTCGATACAGCTGCCAGTTAAATAAACAACTGATGCATGTGCTGCACTTGCAATGTAAAGACAGCCCTAACACAACGTCGATTTTTTATTTGCGTTGTCTTCATTCATCTGGGGGAGTGCTTTAAAGGTACCACAAGCTAAATGAAGACAGACCACAAGGTTTTACCAGATGTCTCTGAGCTACAAAAAGATTTCATACACCCCTTGCAATACTGAGTGGGCAGCAAAATCAAGAGAGCAGTACCATAGGCACCCTTTTGGGTGCTGGTGACCACTTAACGCCACCATACAGCAATGGCATTCATACTACTCACCCTGCACAAGAGAAACCTTGACATGGGTACATTCTCTTTTTGCTACTAAATCCTGAAAGTCATGCAGTACTTCACCAATAAATTCATACAAAGTAATGGAGAAGAAGAAATCTACCAGAAGAAGTGCAATTGAGTTATCTAGAGCTTTTGACATCATAGGTTTTGAATACATCTTGGCTCAGAGAACAGGTTATTGCACCTACTGACTTTTGCTTTTGGAGAATCAAGGACTTGAGTGTCTACAGCAAAATATCTTCCTCTTCTATTAGTTACTGAAGATCAGAAAAAAAAAAAAAAAAGTTCAAGACACGTGATCTACTACTGCCATACAGACATCTTTCTCCTGTCAGGTCTTTTGACCTGGAGATGCAGGACTCTTTCTGAAGTCTTTTGCAGCAAGCCCTGAGAAGGTCAGAAAGTGGACATTCTATCCATCATAAGATAGGATAAAAAGAAAATAAAATCTAGTGGAAAACTGGCAGAAAGTGTTCAGACATTAAATGTTTTATTTAGGATAGAACACTCCTATGCAAATATTCATTTAAATTGAAACTGTGCTATTTGGCTGAACGCTATGAAATCCTTGTCTTTTTTACAGTAATATTCTTTTTATGACTTTCCCAGATACCTTCTGTACTCATAAAGGATGTCTGAGATTTCTTTTTATTATGTTATGGCAGCTTGGTATCCTGAAGAAGCCTTGTTTAAATCTTCACATCATCAAGTAGATATGCATTTGTGCTTCTGAATCAGACATTACTGCTCAGCAACAAAACACTAAACCTGATAGTAATGCATTATTGAAAAGTTTTAGGTGACTGCATGTGGTTTTTAAGAAGTTGCACTAAAATTATGATTAAAAGCACTTTACAATTTTCGGGAACATTTTATAAAAAGCAAAATGTAAAACTCATCAGGAAACATTTTATTTACTTTTAAGTGTATTGTTTTTATTCGTATGTGTTTGAAAAACATCTAAGAATTCTGTTTACATGATATCTATATACCTATTCATTATAGCTAGCATGGCTTTCACTGACTTACACACAGGAAGCCAGTACACTTTAGAAAGCTGAGAAGATAATTTCCTTACAGTGGGGAAATACAGACCTTGACATATTGCTGAAAATAAGTGTTTTGTTAAAGTCTCTGACATTTCTCATAAAGAGGACACTAAGAAGACACTTGAGAACCCAGAGAATTTTATTTTATACATTAACATTGCAATTTCAAAATAAGTTTTCTCATGCTCAAAGCCTTTTCTCTGTATAAAAAGCCAGCTGTCATTTGGGAGTTATGTGAACAGCAAAGATTCTGCACAAATTTCTGCAGAAATTTAAGAAAAAAGTCATAGGCATAGCACAAGAATTTGTAGCCAACATAGGCTAAACAGATTTGCAGGTGTGATCCAAGTGTCAAACAAGCTTTATTGTTGGTTAACTACTTTTTTTCTGCAGATAAGACCACTCTGGAAAATTTTCATCTACAGAAATGGCATCTTTTAATCAAATAAGTGCACATAAATTTTGTTTATGGTGCATGTGCTACTAAGGTCTGAAAGACAAAGGAAAGGATTAGGAAAATTGTTTTAATGTGAGAAGAGCTTTTCTAAAAGCACACTGGATATGGTTCTTGTCTCTTAAATGTTGGAATCCACATTTTCATTGTAAGATGAAGACTTGCATCCTCTACTTCAAAGGCCCTTTATTTTTTCCATTTCCTTTTCAAAATGAAACTCTCAAATTTGAACAGAAAGAGCTTCAAAAAGGCTTCCTGACTATAGGCTTTCTGAAATAACTCGATATTTGGTAGCCATGCTGATTTAGTTACACTGACTGACTTCTGAGATATCTTCTGACATGATTCCTGTGTGTTCCAGCCCTCCTTTCCTCAGCCACCCTCAAAAGGAAAAAACTAAAATACAATAATAAGTATAAACAAAATTAAGAGAGTAGTATGGTGTAGAGATGTTATTTGGTCAATATGGTATAAAAGAGGGAGAGGAGCAGAAGGTAGCATGAAGTAGAAACAGCCTTAAAGTCTTTCTGATAGCTTGGAACAGTGGGAGAAGGTGAATGCAAGCACTACACTCAGATAGGCTGGTCTAGGTGCCATGTTCTGCTCACATTACAGTTTCTATGAACTTCATGACTACAGAACTAAGAAAATATTTGCCCTTGGCAGAGAGTGGCCAGCCTGGTGCATACCCACCTCTAATGAATCTCCACTTCTCTCCCACAAGCTGTGCTGCTTCTGTTAAACTCATAGCAAGCTCCTGGTACTTGTGCTTTTATAGACTGATGCTAGCTGGTCTGAGGAAGTGAGAGAAGACCAGTTCTACTCTGTGCAAGGGACATGCTCTTTTCCACCATGCTGGCACATGGTATTAAAACCAGATACTGTTACCATGCTTGGAGGTTATTTTTGTCTGAAATCCTGTATTTCTACTGTCTGAATCTTTCACTGTACTTGCCTGTTCTGTGTTTAATGCTGTTTTGTTTGCAGGTGCATGTTTCATATAGCAACACTCATTTCTCCATCTGCTGATACTAAGCATCACATCCTTCATGGTCTGTCACATGTGAGGGTTTCCCACTTATAAAAATAATGTGGCTCTTTTCCTTAGTAGTAGAATGGTTCATGGATGCATGGATGTGCTGGAGTGAGCACTGTAGACATATACTTCCTCAAGGCTTTGCTACATACTGTAATTGGTGCTCTCCCTTCCCCAGGCTCTGTGTCCCTTACAGCTGTTTTTGAGACATGGCTGGGCCTTCACCAGTGCAGAGAGAACTGGAAACTGATCACAGCCACCAGCACAGGTCAGTCAGGAGGAGTTATAAGAGGCTTTTTTATATCTTTCTGCCATTCTGCAAGTTACCAAGAAAAATTGGAATGAAATAAAAAGGGCAGCTGGCTAGAGTAGGAAAATGGAAAGATAATGAAAAAATAAGGATGGAAGGCAAAAATCATGAATTTACTTGACTAAACCTTGGATTAGAACCATTTTGGAGCAAGAAATTAGAGTGTCTCTCACTTTTTTACCCTACCAACTGGCTTTAAAAATCAAACTTTTAATAGGAGGCTTTTTTAATATGCAGAAGAAAAGGCACACAGCTTTCATCTACTGTGTGTCTTGAACTATATTTATATGTTAACAAAGTGCACATTTCAGCAACAACATTTATGTGGTCAAATATATAAAAATTCTGCCTAGATTTCATGGAAAAGACAAGCCAGGGCCCAAGCCCAACACACCTCTGTGTGGTGGAAACCACCAGTCTAGGCCCTGAAGCTGTTTGCATCTAAGGTCTGTGACAGCAGAAAAAACTACCACAGGTTTTTTAAAAATTACAACACTGTGCTCTTCAAGCTTTGATTTGTACTCACCTGCAACAACCAGGGCAGTGGTACAGGATGCACTCGGCCAACAGCAGAGTGACAAGCTTTCATGGGACCATCTGCCTCCTCCTGACCTGTACCAGTGTCCTAGCTCAGCTCCTTTTCCATGGCCTCGTTCCATCTTCTGATGTCACATGCTTTACCTGGCTAAGGTGTCTATCACCTCTGCTGTGAAACTGATAACCTGCAGAGCAATATAGCAGGCAGATGTGTGTCTAATGCTGCTGCAGCAAGACTCACTACAACTCACTATGCAGCACAGAAAACAAAAATAGATTTGTGGAGAAAAAACAAAACCAGACTTTCAGGTTAAATCCCCTTGCCATTATAAGAGCATTCGAGAACTTACTGTCTTTTTAGTGAGAGAAAGCAAGTTTCCTTTCCTTTGTCCTTGTTTTACCCCCTCTCTTGCTGGAAGGATTCCCGTGCAGAAAGCTGCAGCCTCCTTCATGTACCTCATCACTTGAGCATCTGCCTCAGCTGCCTGAAGCTTGCCTAGTGTCTTGTTTGTTAGCTTGCCTGGAAGAATGGGTTTCTTCAGAGTCACTCACCGGTGAGCACTTGTAGCACAGCTTCCCTCCCCTAAACACTGAGGTACGATGCAAGTGTGAAGTAAAAAAACATAAAGTCTAAATTATACACAAAATACATTAAAAGTCTAAGTGGTATCTCTCAGTTCACAGAAATTTCCAAAGTAACACACTGAGGCAGAGAGCTCAAGATGTTCTGAAACTACTGTGGAAAACTATTTAGCATGTTGTATGTTGGAGGGGATGTATGGAGGTTTAGAGAAAGAAAACAAAACCAATTATTTAGTCTCCTCTCTTTTCTCTACCCATGGTCATTATTTAATGTGTCAGTTTGAAAATACAAAATGCCAACTGTCCCAGTAAACAAATTTTTTATTGCAAGCTGTGCATGTATTTTCATATGCACCAACAGTAAAGAAAAATTACGTCTTCCTGCAAAATCTGACAGTTATTGCTGTATGGGAAACTTAATATTAAAAAACAATACAGGAGTTTTTATTTCTTTTTTTTTTCTCTCACTTTTTTACCCTACCAAGCCTTTGAGTTATTTTTTCTATCATTTCTACAAATGCTAAATAAAAATTTTGATAGAATCCATCATTTTTCCTTCTCAGAAAGGATATTTTAATTTGGAGGACAAATAACATTAGTAAGTGATATTCCAGAATTTAATTTTTTCCCCCCCTTTTCTTTCTATGATGTTGTACTTGAAGCAATATATGCCTAGGGAAGGCTGTAGTGCTACTGCATTTTTTAAAAGCTTAAGAGAAAAAGAATTGCAAATTATTGATGACCAGCAAAGAGAAAAATACATCCAAACACAGAAAATCTTCTGAATACCAATTATAAGTGAATTATAAAGACAAAAGAATCTTACATAAAAGATCTACTTTTAACACTTTGTTTATATAAAATGTTAAGGTTGGAACTTAAAACTACTCTCCCATAATATGAAGTTCATGATTTTTCATAATCTTTATATTATACAAATGTAAAAAAAAAAATATCTGCTAAACCATACGGGACTGAAAACATGTTGTGAAAACCTAAAACCTTCGAAATCTCTGGCAAAATGTAAATTTTGTATGAAGGTTTCACTTCTGTAGTCATATCCATATATTTACAGGCTCTAGGCTCTTATGCTGAGCATTAGCACAGACTGTGATCCCTACCTGTGTTACTGCACAGCAAGGCATTAAAGTAGCTCTTCCACCAGGGTATGCAATGAGATAAAGTGAATTGACTTAAAGAAATAGATTTTTGAGGATCAGCAGATGAGACCTCTTGAAACACTGCTGTCATGTGACTGAATGGAGCTTAATGTGAGTGTCTGGTCCAGCATCCCGCCTCCCATAAAATCTCTGCTCACTGGCAGTACCGCCTAATGTCCTTGTTTCAGATTCCATGAGGGAAGCTCAGAGGCATCCTTTTATCCAATATTTCATAATGTAAAGAACAAAAAAAAAAAAAAAACCACCAAAAAAAAAAAACCAAAAAAAAACCAACCAACCAAAAAAAAAAACCAAAAAAAACCAAAAAAAAAAAAAAACAAAAAAACAAAAAAAAAAAAAAAAAAAACACCCTACCAAAAAAAAAAAATAAAACCAACAGATATTTGCAGAAAGAGAAATATATCCTCTAGCCAGTGAAGAATACTTAGGTAGGGGGATTTTGCTGAATTTCAGAAAAATTATGTCTATAATGATGGGAGGACAAGGTAATGTTTTAATATAAAAGAACTGTGCAAGAGGATCTTGGGAAGCCTGTTGACTGTATGTTTGAGCACAGCATTAAGTGGATTAGAAAGAACTATGGCCATGGCAGATCTGGCCCATCCAGCCATCTGCAACTCCATCTTCCCTATTATTTGCCCTCTCCCAGATACTCAGCTGTGATTGTCTCCACAAAAGCTTTAGTATGACCTCTCTCATTTACTTAGTTGTTCAATTTTGTCCAGGCACTTGGCTTAATCTTCTGCCTTTGAGGTTGTCTTTGAAAGTGGGACCTGTCATTAGATTGAAACTGAATGTCATACAGGAAATTTAGTGGAGAGAGAAAGGCAAACGCAGCAAGGATCATCTGTTGGGAAATCAACATGAAAAGACAGAAACGAGATGAATGGTGAAGAGCTTTGAGCTCTGGCTAGCCCATCACCAAATAATATATTTCTGGTTTTTCCAGCCACAATCATGATCCAGGAGCCACCTTTAGTCACCCAGGCAAAGAAGGATGGCTGTTGCTGGAAAAGAGTGTGGAAGGAAAAGAGCACTTGCTTTCTAGCCCAGCTACATTGAGCTTAGCAGAGCTAGACCCCTCTGTGGTTTTATTTCCCTATGTCAGGAGTATTTAGGCTAGATTCAATCCTGTGAACTGTGCAGCTTCATCATGTGCTTTGGGGAGGAGAAATATGCTATGAAATAAAACTAGAAAAGATGGTTGAAGCTACCAAGCTTTGCAGCAGGCTAAGGAGGAAGCTTAGTATTAGAAACTATTAGTCTCTTTTTAAAAAAGGCAAAAATTAGAAAAAATGTTTCTTTAGGCTTACTTTTTTTTAGTCACATAAGACATAAAAATTTAAAGTTTTCCATCTGAAGGGCCTGATCTAGCTTTCATTTCATGTCAAAAATCTTATGTTCTGTTTTAATTTGCCTCAGCTGATTTTTTTGAGTCAAAAGGTAGAGTATATTCTATATTTATATGCAATATGGAATCAGTTGCTTTAAAATCTCTACCACAGCAATTTCTAGTATATATTCTTCTAAACCCCTTTACAATGAAAGAATAATGAAGTTTTTGTTGAGTGAGCAAACTGGAAATTAGGGCACTGTAGCAAGCAGAGCTTGTTACAGACCAAGACATATCTTTCCTCTTATGAAAAATACAATATGTTCTGTATGATAGGACTTTCAAAAGCATCCATATTATTGTAGTACTTTCTGAACTGAATCAGGTCTTAAAAAATTCTCTAATTTGAAGCAAAGTGAAGATGAGGCTGTCACTCTGAAGAAGGTGACATCTCTGAAGATACTCTAAAAACCTTAGGTATAAAAGATTTTAGAAAAAGACCCTAAAAAATGTTACATAAATCACAGAAAATTGCATGAAATTAATTTTATTTACTGCAAAGCTATTTGTGTTTTAAGTATTAAAGATAAGGTTGTTTCATAGTAGTGGTTTCTAAGGTTTCATGGTGTGGAGAAGAGATTCCTCTGACACTGTAGTTTTTCATGGAGCAAAAAGCATTACATTTGCTACAGCTAAATAAATCCTTATCCTTTGAGACAAAAGATGAATATTTAACACAACTGTGCAGCCTCAGAGTTCTACTTTATGTCTTTCCTTGTTGCTATCTGAATGGTGTGCAACTAACTGCAATGACGAGTAAGAACAGAGGCTTCAGAGAGGGACATTAAACACAGTATTTCTAAATAAAGAGACCACTGCTTTGTTTTATGAGTTCTCAAATGAAATTGTTCTTCCCTGTTATGTTTTACATTTGACTCATGCCTCTTGCAAAGTTTTAGTACATTCAGTTAATGCTCAACTGAAGCAGCAAAACTCAGCACTTCTTCCCAGCACGCTTGACACAGGTCAGAATGCCTATTGCCACTCTGCCAGTCCTTGCTAGTTCTAATACACATCTCTTGGAGTGGCTTCATTCCACATTTCAGACAAGGAGAACTAAAAAATCCCAGTGGAACTACTCGGTTATGCTTGGAGACAACTGATGGAGAAGAATTGCTCTGTGCTGTAGAGAGGAGCTCACAGATGTGGAGCAAATGAGGCTGACATGGCAGGCACATGTGACACCCACACAGCATGTGGGAGCAGAGGGCTCTGGACTGCCATTCCACTGGAGGCCACCTGAAGCCTCTTCTGAAGGGAGAGCAGCTCACAGATAAAACGAAAAGATATAACAGATATAAGCCCTAACAGGAATACTTCCCCCAGCAGTTCTGCAGGTTTTAGTTACCTCTTCTTTTTGTTGTCTAGCTGTCCTCCTGTGGGGGAAAAGTCACCTGGACAACTCTGTTTCTGCTTACTTGTTACTAAAAACTGATTTTCTCTCTGAAATACTGTCAGCACTAACTGTGCATAAGCATTCAACGCTGGGAGAACTGAGCACTCCATATATCTGCAGTTAATTATCCATTCATCTTTTATTTCAGGGCTGTCTTGGACTGTAAGGAAACATTCTTCTGCTCATCTTATTTCCTCAAATTTTCAGAGTCATCCTAAGGGCAAAATCCAACACAGTTCCTTTGGTTTTTCCACACTGGCCAGGTGTACTTATGTTGTTTGTGGGGTACTGCCTATGGTGGACTTTGACATTGTGGAAAATAAGGACATAAATTTAGAAACAGACCTGAAGTAGAATGGCATTCCGAAGTCAAAGTGCTGTTTATCATTCAAAAACTTCAGGCAGAGGCCCTTCCTTTGCTTATTAAATGTATTGATAAGAGTCAATTACAGATCTTTCAGTAAGACAAGGGGTTTGCCTCAAATTGCAGTCCTAGTGGGATTTTGTATCTAAATTCACCTTCCCCAAATTACTTTTGAAATCTAGACCAGTCCTTAACTCCATTTTTACTTGCATGTAATATCTTGTTATAAAATTGGTTGTTTCTGGGGCTCCTTTCTGTGCATTTTTCCTAGTTTGAGCATACCATAGGTCAGTAGCCACCTCTACTTGAATAGTTAAAAATAACAAAACCCAACAGATTCTTTGGTACCATCTACTTTTGGAAACATAATGCCCACCTTCCTTTTCAAATAGTACTAACTTCTGTCAAAAAAAAGAAAATCTAAAACTTCTCTATTAGCCTTTCCCATTTCCAGACTTACACCTCTCAGTGGAGTATTACCTGCTCCTTTCTTCCCCTAAGGCTGGGGTGACAGTTTCCACTACTGTTTTGTCATCTCTGGACTGGTGCCTGGCTGAGGTCACCATCCCTTGCGAGGTCCCTCTGTGTCCTCCCTCCTCCAAACCCAACATGTGGCCCCATCCCTGCTTCCAGCCCACAGAAGGATGCTCTTCTATAGAGGAAACTGCAGGAATAAGGTCCCCCAGAATGGGATGAGACAACTCCACAAGCAATTCTTACTGTAGGAACCTGACAACATGAGGGAGATTTTTTTTTCTTATTTTTGTGTAAATACATCTGCCACCCTTCCCTCCCATGTTAAGACAGTGCTTTCAATCACAAGCAGGAAGTGGTTAAAGGCAGGTTGCAGGAAGTTCTTTTCAAGTTGATTAATCATTACAGATAATCTGAATCTAGTTAATGAAAATGATGAGGACCTGGAAATTGTGTACTCCATTAGTTACATGTGCTCTGACAGGAAAGTTAAATCAGCTGAACCAAAAAATGGCTTATGAAAAATTATTCAGATGCTGTTGCTGGACACTCTTGCTCAGGTTCTTGTGAAGTCACCAGGTATATTACTTGTGATTTATTTATCCATAAACAGAACTTCAAAATAACCTACTCTGTCCTGAAACACTTGTGAATTACTCAGTAATATTCATGACTATGACTACACATTTTTCCCAGAAAAAAAAGACTCAAGTGTTGCTGCTCATAGCAGATATTACGCAAAATTTTTGAGAGATGTTTGAGTTATATAGTTCAAGAAATACAAAAGTTTCTGCAGAAGCCAACAGTTGTGTATTGCTGCAAATTACTGAACAACATCTAATATTGTTCTGCCAAGGACAAATCAAAGTTTCCCTGTGACTGCTGGAAAACAGAATTTTTGCAACACTAAAGGTTTCCAGCAGTGTGGTAGTGTTGGAAAGATTCTGCTAGTAATGTTCTAAATTTCTGGATGGGGGACTTCTCCCCCACTGTTGCTCAGTTCAACATTAGACTGCTTCTGCCACTGATGCTGTGATTCATCACTTTCCGAAATGCTGGGAGCATTTGCTGGATTTATCTCCTCTGATGTACTGCTTTTCCCTCACTGCCTAAACCCCACAATGTATCACTGAAGTCCCGTTACTGGAAGTGCCTTGTAGGAAACAGCAGGTAGAGAAGATCTTGGTGCAATGGAAAGATGCTATTCTGCAAGTAATGCCTGAAATACTTTGACTGGAGTTGTTATAATTAAAGGTCAGAAGTTTTGCAGAGTTATTTCAATCATCTGAAATGAACACAAATATTTAAGTAAGGCAGATTACCTTTGGACTGAAATTCTAATTTTTGTGCAAGTTAATTTGTGTTAAAGAGCCAGAAAACATGCTCAAAAAGTCTATTGTCACTTGTATCAGCTTTGTGTTCTTTTCAAATTCAAATTAATCCAGAAGAATAATTTTACTGGAGTGGGTCCTTTCCTATTTTCATCATTCATTATTTTCAATCAGGTAATTACCTGTATTGAAACTATTATTTGTATTAATGAATTGAAATTTTAGTGACAAAAGGCCAAATTCTGATCTTCTTGTATAGTGGTAAATGCAACTACTCTGTTGAGTCTATTGTAGGTGTTCTTCCTTTGCAGAGGTGTGGTGAGCCTGGGTGTTCTATCACTAATCAGGAATGTCAGCCACTTTGGCACTTCTAGTGATTCCATCTCTGTTTCCACCTACTTCTCATTCAGCAGTTCAAGACTGCAGACTTTGCTTCGTTACCTACTAAGGCTGAGAAAGTGATCTGGATATTCCTGGTACATCCAGGGCTGTAATGTCAGCAAGGCCAATGCAAATGAGACTGCTTTGGCCGTTACGGTTGAGAGAACAATCTCTACCATTACACTAAAGCCCTGAGTATCTTCTATCTTTTTGTTTTATTGTTGCCTAAAATTCACACTGAAGAGTAGCTACTGTATTGAAGCAGGTATCCAGGTATCTCTGACATTTTTTCAGTTCTCCTCTGGAATTACACATGATGCACACCTTCTCAAGGAGAGTTTGTTTTCTTTTTGATGAAGAATTATCCACCAGAGATTCCCAGCATTATTTATTCAAACTCTCTTGAAACATACCGATTAGGATGTTCAAAGTGAGTGATTTGTGGCAGTGAATAAATTCCCCCTGAGGAACAAGGATGTCTGCTGAAGATGAGATTTGGAGAATATCCCAAGGCATTCTCAAGTGCACAAGAAAAAGATTAATTAAATCTGCCCCCCAAATGTCTGTGGCTAGAAAGATGGAATTGTACAGGGAGACTGTAATCACTATTCTCCTGCTTGAAGAACAAAGAAGGAAAAAAAAAAAGAGGATTCGATTCGGAGGAATAAAAAGGTTTGAAATCTCTCCAGCATCTAATTTCCTCTTCCTAGGAACGCAGGAATTCCAACTCATCCTACATGTACCCAACTCTTTTGATGCTGTTCTTATGATTGCACTTTTTTCACCTCCACAGGTACAACTCCTGCTGCAAGTACCACTGCTATCTGTGGCAGGGCCCCTTACCAACGCCTCTGCTCAGGCAGCAGTGATAAATCAGGTGGGAGGTGCAACAGCAGCAAAGACCAACCCCACTTTTTTTTCTTGAAGATCCAGCCTAAATATGGGGGGATGCTTCATAAGCAGGGCTATTTTGTAATTGGCAAGGTGATTATTATATTAAGGTATTTCAAGAGGAACAGGAAGCTCTGCAACTCTGTTCAGGTACAGATTTTTCTGTAACCCTGCAATTAGCAGAACATAGACTTTTTGTTGGGCATCACTGTCACAAAGGCTATGCCATGGAGTAAAGGAAAATCTAGATTTTAATATTTTTTTCCATCAAAAAGAGTTACTGGTGGCACCAGTCTCCTGTGAAATTTCAACTTTTAACTACTGGCACTGTGCATGTTGATATACTACATCCTGCAGATTTGTGCAGATGCTTTCCAGGGCAGGGAAATAGCCAGGGCATTAAGCAATCCCAAGTTGGCCATGCTACTTCCCCTTGCAGTCACTGCAAACAAAATCAGTAATGCTTTCTGCTCACTATGAGATTTTTCTGGGAAAGAAGTTGCCTGAGATAACATCACATTAATTTTTATGCCCTCACTCCCCAGCTTTCTTTTCTTCCTTGAGTTACACAACTATCACATTTCTTTCGCACAGTGCCAACTTCTAGCTAACTCCCATATCAATCTAGCAGAGGTATGGTCAGGAATTTTTTAATTAAATATTTATTAGAAAAAAAACTACAATTGTCAAAATCAAAATTGGCTGCTGAAAAAAAATTGTTTTTTACAGATGTTGTCTTAAAAAATCTTTTATAGCAAGTTTGGAAGTTGCCAAAATATCTCACTAAAATGGTTTGGTCAGTTTTGTTTTGTATCAATGACGAGCAGTTCTTAATTTAAAGAAATCTTTGGTTCAAAATGAATCAACTTATATTGTGAATTGAAATTAAGGAATAACAAAACCTTGTCTTAATAAGTCCAACCAAACACCTACATTATCCCATGTATGAAAGCTGTTTATGTTTAAGACTTTTTTTCACTATTCATGGCAGAAACAGTTTTGAAAATATTAATATGCCCATGGGAAAGGCAAGATCTTTCTGGCTCTAGACTGAAATTGTTCAGGACTCTGTGTCAACACATTCCTAGAGATGCCAGCAAGTGAAAAGTAGAATACAAAAAGTTTATGATAATATCCATTTCCTACTTGCCTATAAACCACTAATTTTCTAGATTCAAAAGTTTCAGTCTCCCCTGGAATCCAATTTATTGTGTTTTCAAGGAGTTGTGCTGAAAAAACCCTGAGTGCTTCCACATGAATAGCGAAAACGGCTGCGGTACAGCTAAAAATGGGAGAACAATTCAGAGGAGAAAGCAGAGCTCAAGCTATAGAAGTCAAAAATTCTTGGTTAAGAAAAAAAGCCAAACCAATACTTAGTGAATACATTGAGAATTCTTCTTGTACCCAAACCATATTAGCTTGCTTTTTATGATGTAAATAAATGCCTTAATTTTGTCTCTAATCAACTGATTGCTACTGATTCAGTTGAGTATACCTGCTTATTTTACAGGAGAAAAGTGTTTCCCCATAGCAAGCTAAGTATTTAGCTTAGAATGAATACTAATGAAAGGCTTTTAGGTTACCAAAGCTTTTCCACTTAATAAAACAATTATACTTGAATGGAAATAGTATGTATAGCTGCAAATAATGGCAGCTAGAAGTAAATGGGTTATTCTAAGTATCTCACAATAAGAAAAAATAAAAAGACAGTATTTAGAACTTTTTGACAATGTAATCTGTTCTGTTACAGACATCTAAGTTACCTTTGCTAATTAGCTCAATTCCTTTTGAGTGCACCAGTAGACAAGTAGATGATTGAACTGAAGGAATGGGACACTTTGGGCATAATGGAGAGGAAGAGCTAGAGTGTCACACAATCAGGTAGTGTCAAATAGTCAAGAAGTATGTGGAGAAATATAACAGTATAATAATATAATACCTGACATATTGTAATAATTATAGTATCTGATGTTTACGGTAAACTTGTGCAAAAAGAAATCTTACATGTGATAGCAAAAATTACTCCTCTTCATGCATAAAGCATCAAAACTGCTACAATCACATTTACTGCATGTTACGACAAGATATTTTGTCCTGACTGCACCTCAGCACTTGAACTGGGTTAAAGGTTTCTTCTCTGGGCTACTGAATGGATCAGAGATGCAAAACTGAGTGATACAAAGTGACTGGTGTCTGAAAAGTTCTGTTTCAAAGATTATGAAATTACCCCAGTATTTGTTTCACAAGGCAGGTATCTGTTATTTGCATGACTGTTTTCTAGTGTTGCTGAATCATAAATACATCTAGAAATTATTAGGCATCATTTACCATCCCTTTATTTATAAACTGGAAAAGCTATATAAAGTGGTATTTTAAAATGAGAAAGTGAACAGTTAGCAAAAGTTTTACATGAGCTGTTGGAGAAGAAGCATCTTTTAAAGAGCAGCTGTAGTGTACATCAAAGAATAATAATTTCAACCAGTGATCCAATAAAGCTGCCCAGATGTATTTCTGGTTTAACTCCATCTTA
Organism: Peucedramus taeniatus; assembly: GCA_013400575.1. NCBI lineage: Eukaryota > Metazoa > Chordata > Aves > Passeriformes > Fringillidae > Peucedramus > Peucedramus taeniatus. Next base: position 165,095 of record WBNO01024056.1, read on the forward strand.
GCCACTGCAAAGACACATTTTGGCAAAAAAACAGCTTTATGCTTTTGCATTGAATTTCCATCAGATTCTAAACACATGAGATATGCATCAGGTTCCCAAATAACCCCAGAAGGAAGAGGAGCTTCGGTTTCCTGTAACTGTCCATCTAAACATAAAAGAAAGTGCATAAGGTTTTGGTAGGATATTTTGCAGAGTCATACAGTACTCAAAGTTTCCCAGATAGAATTGAATATACTTCATAGTGGATACAACTAAAATTTTGGTGTTTTTTTCCCTCTTTTCTTCTTTTTTATGGTCAGGGGAATGAGGGACAAAGTTCTCAAACCAGAATGGATTTTTTACTTGCATTTTTTACTCCTACAATAAATGAGGGAATGGTATAGGACTCAGGTTTTTGACTTATTTTCTTGACAACCAAGAAGGCTGAAAACGAGATATCAAATTTCTATAGAACAAGCAGAAGCAAAGTGATTACTTCTACCAAAAGCCAAGTAATAGCTTGGATACACCGTATCTCCTAAATGAGTCAGGATTACTCCTGGGCAAGTGCAGAAGACAGTTTACTCCCCACTCTTGCTCAAGAGAATAACATATGCCATGATGCAGGGTTTTGCAGGTGCTCCCCTTGTTTTCCTTTACAAAAGCAGTTCTTCCAGCTGTCTCAGCTTTTTCAGATCCCTTTGTCTGTTCTCTGTTCTCCCTTGCTATTCAGTGAGTGCTTATCCTTCAGTCACAGAGCTCTCTACTGTGAGTGTCTAGTGAGCAGCACACAGCCATTTGGGAAAAAGAAAGATGGTTTATGCTTTACCATGTCAGGAAACTGATTTGAGTCAGTGAGGTTCAGCAGCCATGTAATTACAACAGACTGACCTCAGATTTCAGGAATAATCTCAGCTTGGTGTCCTGCTGAAGCTATGCCTTTCTGGTAGTTTAATTATCAAAGTCCACTAGTTCAAGTGAGTTCATGAAGGATGAGCTGCAGAGAGCAATACTCAATTCAAGAGAACAATACTTTGTTCTTCAGCACCATGTCATATTTGGTCCCCAAAATTATATTAATGACATTCAGAGTTTTCCATCCTATGCTAAATGGTCTATACCATTGCACACTTAAATATTTTCTTCAGTGACAGCTGACAGTAGTTACCCTGTGGGCACACTTGCAGTTTACATGGGTTACTTCAGTATGTTTCCTTTGGGAAAGGTTGAAGAATGATGTTTAAAATAAACCCTAACAGCAAAACCCCAACCCCAAGTCCAGCAACTTACTTCACATACCACAGTTTCTTGAAAAGATGAATTTCTTTAAATTTGGAGTTGCTAATCCATAATCTCCCAACTATCTTATACTAACCTAGATGCAAGCTGAGCTCTAGTTTCCTTCAGATACAGAGGGTATTTTTTATCAAATGGGGGCAACAAATTACTTTTTAGATGTGATGTTCAAGACATAAATGAAAGGAAATCAGAAACTGCAACAGACAGAGAAATTGAAGTAATATATAAACAGTTAATCATTCTTTAGACTTGCTTAGCAGATTTTCCTGGCAAGAATGCTATCACTTTGGAAGATAATTTAGTAGGCAGAGAAGACAGGAAAACCAGTTTGCTTCTAATGGCATTGCTATGGTGTAATGGGGCTGAGATGGCTATATTCAAGACAGATGTTATTATTTCTTCTAGTTTTACCATAAGTGACACTATGACAATTCCAAAATCAAGCCTGAAAGCCCATTAAAAACATTTTGCTGGCTTGACTCATAACAAAATGTAGGAACTGCTTTTTTGAGTCCTGATGAATGGAGAAGCTTTCAGAACACTCAGACTGATGATCCCTAGCTTTTACAACAAAGTGCAAGGCAAACTTAGTGGCTAGTGATATGCTTTTATCACACTTTTATGCTTTTATCACATTTCTTTTAATGGCGTGTCCTTTTCCATCTATCTAATATTTCTATCCATTGCTACAATAATTTTTCCATCTAAGTTATTGTAGCAATGGATAGAAATATTGCTTCCCCATGTATTTATTTATTCCCATTTATGTCCATTTGTATCACTTTCATGAGAACCTTCAAAAAATTGGTCAGTCTGCTTCTTGGACTTACACAAAGATGCTTCCATGCTTTTTAACTGAAGAAGTAAGTTCTGAGCTCCTGGTGCAATCCTTATAATTAAAGTTTAAGTTAGCATAAAAAACCCTCTCACTTATTGCACTTTGCTTTTATCAGTGTTCTCTGCTGTTGCATTCCCGTAACAGACCACACAGTTCTTTATTTGATTTGTCTTTCAGTGTTCATCTTCACTGCTCTCTCATATCCTAAAATTTGTCAGTGTATAAGCAAGACATTATTTCAAGAAAGAAAAATATCCAACAGCATAGAGTTAATGTTTATATTAACTAAATAGAAAATCTGTTTATGGAGATGTGAACACTTTCTCAGTTTTTGCAATCCTTCACATCTGGCAGTGTTGCAGTAGATAAGCCAGAGTCATTTTAAGAGCAAGTGTTCAGATTCTCTTAAAGAACATAAGCATTAAACTTTCTAGAACAGTTGGCCATTCACAACTTTAATAGATAGCTAACAAAGAAAGTAACACTTGTGCCCGTAGCACATTGATCAGAGATAGTCAACAAACTGGGGAGAAAAGATGATGCAGTGGCTAAGGACTATCCTAGAATTTAAGAAACCTGACTAAATTGTTGCTTATTGTCTTTTAGTAAGCTACTTCTTTCAATAGGATTTGGACATTATAGAGGTTGTGAAATCATGTATTTCAGGTATTTTCACAAAACCTAATTTTTCCTTTTCATGAAACATATATATGATTTAAAAATCTTTCCAGGTTTGAAGTGAGTGGCTCCAGACCTCTCCCTTGTGTAGGTTGCATCAAATGGGATGTAGCCGTTAGCAGGTACAAAACTAACAGGGGATGCAAGAGATGTAGGTGTAAGTACCTTTTCTGCTCATCATGAACCTTGCTTTCTAAAACAAGGTGGAAGAATCAGTGACCAACGATAAGGAGAAAGGAGATTTTCTTTTTGATTAGATAGTCAAAAAGTTGAGCTTGGGCTTGAGCAGAAGATCTTTAAGATTCTGAGGAACTTGGACAAGATGATTATGGCAGATACAAAAGAAATGTAAATGACAAGAGAAAAACTTTAACTTGTAAAAATTTACTATTAGCATTTTTTCAAGCTGCTGTGTGGGTGGTACCTGTCTGTATCAAGGGAACCCTGTCTGGAATTACCAAGACTGATGTACATGATTTGTTTCAGTCCTACAATAATTTTTAAACAACAGTTTTTATCTCCCACATATGACACCTGTCGTATTGATAATTTCATGGACTAGGGGAACATTCTCTTTTTGCTTCCATGGATCTCTGGAACCAGGGATTGACAGATAATTCAGAAATGTTAAGTGGAGTTTTCTAAATCCATCCGCACTCTGCTTCCATCAGCATGGGTCCTGACCCCAGGAAGTGATTTCCCTACAGTTTTGTTTGATGTTCTCATGACACTTTAAATATTTTTAAAAAAAAGTTATTTTTTTTTACAGAAAGCAACAATTTCAAAATTGTCTGACACAACTCCCAGAAGAGTTCTTCTTCACCTTGACCAAAAGCTGTGTTAGATGAAATGCTTGGAAAAGGTCTGCCTTCAGTTCACCCAGCATCCAGGTTTGATGAGTATGAGACTTGACTGTAGTATAACTAGCAAACAGAAAATAGAAAAAAGCTAAGGGATAACAAGTTTAGGATAACCACAGAGCTGCCAAACTTCTATGCAAGGATAAACACCTTTTAGGATGTCCAGTTCTTTGAAGAGAACTTGGCAGGCTGTCTGTCCTAAGCAACATTTACTGTAGGTTTAGTCTTTGTCCCATGTAGGCACCTGTGCTGGTTTTAATGTGTGCCCTAATTACATTTTTCTATTTATTTAAACAACATTTGGTAAGCTGAACATTTTTTTTTTTTAGCTTTTCATTCAGTTATTTATTATAAGTTAGTCCTATTGCATATGATAATATTTTTGTAAGATAAAAAATATTAAACACAAGCATAACCATGAAAGTTATAACTGGAGCCCAATAAATAGAACCTCAGAAAAAAAAAAATCAGTTTACATGCACACTTTTACCAAATGAGGAAATAAGAAAGCCAGTGTGATGCTCCTTCTGCTTCTAGTGTGCACTGTGTGGAGTTCTGGGTTCCCCAAAGCTGTTCCCACTCAGATCAGATAGCTCTGGGTGCAGGGAGGCTATGGGCCATTTGCTTTTGGAGTGGTTTTTGTGGGGTTTGGAGGTGTGTGTGTGGGGGGTGTGTGTGTGTGTGTGTGTGTGTGTGCTTATTTTTGTGGGTCTTTTGTTGGGATTGTATTTTTTTCCCTCTCATAGAACAGCCTTGTGTGAAGTACCTGGCCATCTGCAATACCTTGATAATATGAGACAGCTCAGAATGAATTCTGAAAAGCAGTATCCCAAGCATGAAGCTCCTTGGCAACTTTGGTCAAATTAAGTTCAAGCCATCAGTCCTTCAACTCCTGCTTTCTAGTTGATGTGTTTCTACCATGTGGTAACACAAATCAAGTAGGTTTTGTGGCAGAAAACTAACTCTGTAGCAGCAATGATTAGCTGTCAGGAGGATTAACTGTCCAAATTGATTCACTGCAGTCACTTCTATGTGGCAGGGAGAGAGGGGCAGCAGGTCTGGTCAGACTGGCATAAAATGCTGCACAACTAGGAGCAAAGGATTGGTGACCAAGAGAGTGCTTTGCCCTTGTCCCTTCCCAGGATGGAGAAACCCAGCCTGGACTGCAAAATAACTGAGATTTGCAGCCATGGCCCTCACCTAGATTTATCACCCTGAGTCATTCCTTAAAAAAAAACATTATGGACTAGAACATGCTTTGAAAAATGAGATGGTGGATGTGCTTACTTGCTTTTATTCAATATTGCAAAGATTAAATAATGTGGCACTCATACTCTTTAGCACATAGAAAAAGGCAGAAATTAAGGTGTTCCTGCTCTTCAGTGAACATTGCAATGGTGGATGCTCTGCTGTCTCCCTGGCTAATTTCTCTTTAATTGTTTGATGAGGTTTTGAGTAGGTTTTTTTGCAAAACAGCATAGTGTCAATGGTAGCAGTGGAGACTGTTTCTGCCCTTGAATATCTTCAAAATTGGTGATTAGAGCAGACTTTTTGTGGTGGGGAGGGGAAGGTCTGAATTCCCTCAGCTTCACATTGGATGAACCCACGTGTATCACATCCTGGCTGAACCTGATCCTCCTCCTTTATTTTATGAAAGAAAAGTTGAGAAAATGGCAAGAGTTTTGGTGAGGGCAGGAAGGATGAAATAACCCCAAAACCTTACATCTGACCAGCCTCCTTTTCTGGCTGTGTTTTGGACTGACAGTTCATTTGTGTCTAGGGTTTTCTGATGAGTTCAGCTCTTTTAGAAAATGAGAAGCACACTCTCAGTGTGCCTTCTGGACCAAGCTCCTCTGAGATCTCTGGCAGACAACACATCCTGCTGAGAGCTGGTTGTGACCTAGTTAGCAGGATGTAGTTTCAAGCGTGAGTAATAGGCACTCCATGCACTTGACTGGGGAAGTGTGGGTACCTAAGGGTGACAGGGGAATGGGACATAGTGTGTTGCCAAAAACTCAGAGGCCTCTAAGAGGACTGAAAGCCAACTAAGTCCTAGTTTGGATGCCTAGAGTATATAGCAGTTTGGGGTCGCAGTGCATACAGCAGCTACTGTCATCCCAGTAAAGAAGGCAAATTCCTCCTTGTCCATCTCTCTGCTAAGCCAGTTCCACCTGTGCACAAATACCTCACCCTGGAAGGCTGCATGGAAGAAGGAACTACAGAAAATATTTAAATTAAAATAAATATTTTAATTGCATTTTTTTAAATTTTCATCTAAGCCCAGTGCTTTCTTCAAGAAGATGGCTAATAGAAATGCCTGTATCCTCTAAATTATGGAGTTCTTAGATTTGCCTGCATCCTTGGAATTATGGAGCTCTTGATCCCTGAATGTACATTTATGGCATTACTGAAATGGCCACTTTCTGTTTACCAGAGGACACTAGTGGTGCCAATAAGTATGCTACCCTAATATTTATACATCTTCCATAAACAGAATTGCTGAAAATAATTTTAGGGAAACTTGGGATAGTAGAAGATTGCCTCTTTTTAAAAAAAGTCAAAAACAGTTAAACAAAATTAGTTCTGAAATGCTAAGGGTACTGATTAAGATACAATGAAATTTCAAATTATCTGTAACAGCAATAAAATCTTCTGGAGACTTGCAGTTTACTCAACTCATTAGGACCATAGTCTTGTATTACAAAGTGTGCTGCAGGTAAGAAAGGCCTGCAGTAGATTTGCCCCATGCAGCAAATGGTGTGACCTTTCATTGCTATCAAAAGTTGTCTGCCTTCTTTCCTCTTCCTGTGCAGAGCTCCAGATCCAAAGAGCGCACAGCACTGGGAAAGCTGATCTCCCCTCTTTTCAAGATCATCTGCTCTTGCTTAGCCAGAGGTATTTTACTTATTTTGACCATGGTGTAGGATCAGAAAGGAGGAGCAGGAATAGCAGCATCATCTAATTGTTGGCTCTTATCTCCTGTTGTCTCTAGATCAAGGAAATTTAGTTGAAGAGCACACAGTTTTGAGTGTTTCAGGAGCAAATTCTAGTTGCAGATAGGAAAAGAAAACAACCTGGGTTTTTTTTTTTTGTTTGTTTGTTTGTTTTGTTTTGTTTTGTTCTTGTTGCCCATATGCCATTATTTATTGCATATAAAGGAATTATTTTAATTTTTAACACTTTTTTTAAGGCAGGACTTCTGTAATATCTTTCTTAATAATAAGGCTGAACAAAATTCTTATGACTGAATTTCTAAAATGATACAAACATCTTCTAATAATCAAAAGCTATTAGAAATCAGCTTATATTTTAAAAAGTGACTAATACATTTATTTTTCAGTGTCCATCTCTGCTATTCCATACTTCCAGGCTTTATCACCATAGCCTTTTAATTCACCTGTTCTTTACTAATTTCCTTCTTTCTTCACTAACTAGCATCCAGATCCATGTTACATTCAGTACCCTTCACTGCTATCTACTGAGATTTCAGTCTCACTGTCTATTACGCCTCTTCAGATTTTAAAGGTCCTTTTCAACTTCTCTGTATTCTTTGTAGTCTGTGCTGGTTATTACTTTTGCTCTTGAGATTTGTCCCTTCACCTGGAACATCTGGATAACAAATTCTGAGGTCTAAACATTCTAAAATTGTCTGTCCCTGTCAATAATTCAGTATTCCTTCTCCCCAAGTTCAGCAGTTCTTGCCTCAGGATGTAAGCAAGGAAACAGCTGGAGAGCCAGGGGCAAAAATCTCACAATGAATATAAATGTGGCATAAAAAGTTCTTTAGATCTTATGGAAAGGCTGTATGGAAAGCAATGAAACAACACTTAGCATCTCAATAGAAGATTCATCCCAGTTAGTGAACAGGATAAACTTCTGTTTTCTGTGGAGCTGACTCAAGCACTTCTTCCTTCAGGGAATTTTTTTTAGCTTTGTGGAAAGAATTAGTGAGAATTAAATTGAACCACCTGCATGTCTGGTCACAAAGTAAGATTTTGCAGATTTTTCTGCTAGGGTGAATGTCTGCATTCATGTTTATTGTTTCACTGGGGGGAAATGTAAGAAGGAGTTTTGCCCTACAATTACTGATTTGGACTAACATGTTTTCTCACTGGGGAAGACCTGTAGGCAAGTATTTTGATAATTTCATGGAGAATATTTGTAAATGTTTCTCAAAGACCATCTAAATGTCTCAAAACTCCTGGAAGTTTCTTTCTCTAGCTTCACTTTAACTTACAGCCTTTTGCTATAATTGTGCTATGACCCATGACTTCAGGAGAAAGATTGACACAGGTTAGACATCCTTGCCAACAGCATTCAGCTTAAATACACACCTGAAATTTTCTTTTTGAGGAGTTGCAGATTAGATTCCTAGCAAGAATAAGCATGTGCTGAGGAACCCTTGACTCTCTGGGGAACATGATGACAAATTAGTTGTGGCATCACAACAGCAGCAGGACCAGAGAGGCTCAGGCACTTGGGTGGGATGTGCAGTGCCTGATGGAGAATGGACACTCAAAAGATAAGGGCTAGTTTTGGGCAGCCAGGCCATCTCAGTGTTGTCCCAACATGCTTGTTGAAAGCTCCATACTGCCTTTAATAAATGGTGTGTGCATACTACAACCTTGGAGTAGCTGCTCCTTCTGATCAGGGAACACACATAATACATGAGACACATGTTTCCTGCTGGTATGTCATCCATGCAACATCTTAGGCAGGAGATGTGGATGGAAATGTCTTCAATGTGCTAATAGCACTGTAGTTTCTGTTTCCATTATACATCACTCAGAAGCAGTGACCAGGCATTCAAAATCTGAGTCTGAAAGCCAAAATTAGACATTTTCTGAATGTTTTTATTTTTGTTTGAACAATAAAATTATTTTTAAATAGAAAAAGTAAACTGAACATTATATTTGTGGGAGAGCATGGGAGGCAGAGCTGCCTGCTGATCACATCAAATGTTTGATCCTTATTCAGACATCAAAGGCTTGGGTGCAGCCAATTTTTTTTTTTCTAGTTAAGTGCCTGTCCTGAGATAGTTCTATTTTTCACAGTACATATTAACAGGTAGGTGTGGTTATTGTCAGTTCAAACCTATCCTTGGCTCTAAAAACAACTTTTTAGATATAACTCTGAAACCCTCATAAAGAAAAACGATAAGTTTCTATTCAAGTCTGCAAGTGGGTCAACATAACAGAACTGAAGTCTCAGAACAATCATCAACAATCACCAATTCATCTTAGTGGCTCGGACTCTTCATTTCCTTGTCAAATGTTTAATTTTCTTGTCATCTGACTTTTCTTTAGAAAGTGAGTCATGCACAACAAATCAAAATTATGACATTTTTGTTTGTCCTGTGCAATCTCATGTAGGTGAGCAAATGCATTTGCAACACAGTTGATATTGCTGGAACCTTTCTCTTCTAGACTAGTACATGTCTACACTAAAATGTTACAACTTTATCTAGTTCCACAGAACACCAAGATTGAGAAGCACTTTTAATTAACATACAGAACAGTTTCCTGAAAGAGTTGTTTTGTCTGAGAAGAGAAATTATACTAATATTGAAGTTATTCTGTATCCAAATCAACATGGAAATGTATTTTGATGATGGACCAAGAAAAAAAAAAAAAGAAGAAAAAAAAAAAAGAACCTTTAGGTTGCCCCAAAGTTTCTGTAGGTATGTAGGTGAATCTTTTCTTACACACATGACCTTATGTGTTTTGCTGCCACTATTCACAGCGAGGATTGTACTGGGTCAGACAGCACTGAAATTCAAGCAGCACACTTCTAAGATTACTTCAGGTGTAAGCTATACCTTAAATATTCCTTATCAAAGGATCCCCCTTACATCAACAGAAGAGAATGCTCATGGAGCAGTCACACAGGCTTTAATGTCTTCCTACTCCAGGGAGCTCCACAGACGAGTTATGAAGGGAAAAGGCTGGAGGAGGTGTTTTATGACTGGGAGGAGAGCTGTTGCCAGGACATTTGAGCCCCCTTGTTTCACAAGATACGGATTCTGCATTCTGAGAATTCTCTTCATTTTCTCATGTCCGTTTGATCTAAAGAGAGTTTCTGGGACAAATGTGTAAAGGGGAGGGATATGAGTGTGTCAGGTGAACAAATGGAAGGGAGGAAGAACAATTTAATATGGATCATTGCACAAGAGCAAATGGAGAATAAGCAGTCTTTGAGTGAATGTGGCTGGAAATGAGAAAAAGGTTTCCAACAAGATATCTGGAACAGCCTCTGGGTAAGAATAGATGTAAAAAAACAAACAAACAAACAAAAAAACCTCCACCAAACCAAATGAAATAAGAAAACCCTAACAACCTTTTCCCCTCTCCCCCCCAAAAAAACCCCCACAAACCCAAACCAACAACAAAACAAAACAAAAATGCTCATAATCTCAACTTGATCAAGAGAAGGAAAGAAAAAGTAAGAACCGGTTGATGGAAACAGAGTTTGAGATTAAATTAGCCAGGGTTTTTCCCTTAGCATATGTTCCTATTTTCCAATGTTCCTAAAGTTGCTACTGTGGCACCTGCTGGAATCAGCCATGCTACTGAACAGCAGCCTAACCCAGAGTGGTGCTGAGTATGCATTGCCTGCCTGGTTCAGTAGCAGCTGATTTCCTTGGCACCCTGCTGGACACACTCTGTACCTCAGAGGACAGGACTGTAGCACATTTTAAACATTAATTTTAAACAGTATCTCACCTAAATAGCTCAGGGTTTAATGCAGAAACAAACCAACAAAATAAGGCAGTCTGCTGTACTTATAGTACCCAACTTAGTTTTAAAACAAAAAATACTGTCTTTAGATTATTCCAGATAGTACCTCACCGAATATTAAACAGGCAAAATCAAGGTGTCTCTGGCATTCAATCCCCTTGTGTATGATCTCACTGCCCATCAGAACAATTTCTGCTTAACCGAGCCTAAACAGAGCCTTACAATCCTATGTTAAAAATGTGAATGATGATTAGCATTACGTGTAAGAATAGTTTCTGCCATAGAAGTCCATTCAATTTAATGGAAAAATGTCTTGAACATTAATAGCAATTCAATTATTTGGAGTCTTAAAACCCCTAAGAACTGTTTCCCATCTGTAGCTGGATCTGCAATAAATTGCGCTTTCCGACAAATTTAGTCTTCTTACATTAAAGCTCTTTTAGACTACATTTTCTTGAATTCAAGGAGACCTCTCCCCCATCTTTCAAGGGACATACAGTAACTTACTTATTTTCTTCACAGAATAAACTAAATTGCATTTACTTGGGCTATCAGCCTACTTCATGGGAAATTTACTGGAGAAGCTGATTGGTGGTAGCTCATGCCACAGCCCATGGGTGTGTCCTCTCACAGTGACAACCAGAAGACAATTGATTAAAATTTTCTGAGACTAAACTACAAATAAATATATATAAGCATATATAAAGTATATGCTGATATGGACAGAGTAAATCATCTCCCTTAGTTCTGACTGCATCCAAGATAGAAGTGCTGTTAAAATTCAGAGTAATTTGGGCTTAGAAGTCGTATGCTGCCTTCTTATTAGAATTAGGTACAAATTGACTAATTAGTCCACTTCCTTTTGGTACCTGTAAAAATATATCACAGCTATAGCTGTGATATTACAGGAACTTATGTCATGAAAACAATCAAGCTAAAAGAAATTGGTATAGTTTTTTTTTAATGCATAATTTGGAAAAGCTAGGACAGGTGTAATTCTGTTATGAACAGGACTGAGTTGACTATACTGGAGTTAAGTCATTTTATGAGGATGACAGATCTAGAGGTAGTAGTTTAATGGATCCCCAAAATCCCACATCTTTTTTAAGAACGGATGAGCTGAAAGTTGTGGGATAAATATATGCAGAAGGCATCCCATGTTACTTGCCATATGCTTCCATTCTCTCTTTTTCATTTTTTAAATGCAGGTTTACATTGCTCAACCATCCAAAGTCTTCATATTTTTGCAGTGTGTTGCTTACTGAGCAATTTTTTTTTTAATATGGCCCTAATTAATATTTTTCATGTTGATATTCAGATTACATATTCAAAGGGGCAAATTGGAGAAGTTTTATCCTGGTCATGTTCAAATGAGTAAGAATACTTGATCAGAAAGACTAACTCCTCATTCAGCTGCAAATTCCCAATTTTGTCCTGGAAATTGTCTGGATCTGGAGATTTTCTGGATCTTAAGCTCTCTCTGATGTTTATAAATGAGCATTACTCTGGTAATAATGAAGCTGGAGTAGGAGACAAGATTATTAATGTATAAATAATAATTATATTATATTAATTAATAATATTAATATAATTAATATTATTAACCCTTGAAATCAACAAGAATTTTACCCTGTATGTTTAACTTTTGCATATACCACCATTTTACTGTGATTCTCTAATTGCTTAATTGATATGTATCTGCATTTCTGTTCTGTGAAAAGCAGTGCTGTTGTCTGAGCATGCAAAGGTAATTTAGTGGTTGTTTGAAAAGTGAGCTTGTAGAAAAGACAGCATGATGGCATGATTAAAAAGCACTTATTAGGTCTAAATCACCAAAATCTGGAAGAACAGGAACAGTCTTTTCATAATATGTTCTTTCTTTATTCTTAGTGCTTGCTAAATTCTAAATTGCTAGATTCTCAGAATAATAATAAGATGATAAGTAGTCACTTCCTCTTTTACTATTTTCATCTTTCTGGATTCTCTATTTTCTTAAAAGTTCCTGGAATGTCACATTGTATGAAACCAGGACACTGTATTTGCCACAGCATTATATACCTGACCAAGGAAAATGCTCAGCGGAAGTAAGGTCATTCAAGATCTATAACTTTCCTATCACCTCATGCATGTACAGATATGAGCAACTCACCTTTCCTAGACTTTATAATTTCTTTAAAAATATGTTCAAACAATTCTCTCTCCTCTTATGTATGAAAAAAATTAATATTGAACATAAATCATAACCTCCTTGTCCCACAGATTTGATAGAATATTAATAGTAATAAACACATGAAGGACATGAGTGAACTCAGTATAGTTAAAGCCATTCAATGTGAGTTATGTTTAATGTAATTTTTAAAACTATATATATATTTGAGATGGGTATGAGATGGTTCTATTAATATTTTACATATCAGATTTCCAAATTTATGATATTGTCAATATAAATATGTTGCCTTCTGTTAGTGAACACAACGTTGTGATTCTAGAATAAACATGGTAAAAGTCAACATGATAAACATTAAATGTATTAAAAGCTGATAAATCTTGATCTGAAATGAAACATGGGGAATAGCTATTAAGCAGGTGTGTTACTAACTGGATCCTTCAAGCATATGTTCATTTATACAACCTGACAACATACCCCTATGTTGTAAACAAAATAGAAGGAACCATAAAAATCTGCAGTGTTCTTGTTCATGATAGGCGAATATCAAGGGAACAACATAAGCTCAAAAATCTCAGCAAACACCGTTTCCTTTGGTTAATATCCTATCCCTGAGAAGAAAGAATTCAAGACAGAGGCAGAGGCCTTCCTGAAGAGATATGATGGGCCTGTAGTGTAAAGAAACAGTTCCTGGGCTTGTTCCCTGGCTCTGAGGCTAAATGGCCAATTTACTTTCATTCATAGAATTAGAGTGACCTGCTCTGCATAACAGGGCAGTTTTGTATAAGCGTTGTATTGGGAATGACCCCTGAAATGTGGTAACTTTCCAGTCAGGTCTGGGACCATTCTAAGAACTCATACATAGATAATCAAGTTCTGGTGCAAAGGCTCAGGCTTCTGTTAGTTTGCAGAGAAAAAAATCTGGGACTCTTAATAAAAACTGAGAGTCTTGGCAACTAAAATAAGTGCTCAGTGCAATCCTGCACTCACAGGAGTTGTGCTACCTTGGCTACATAAAGCCAAAATCTTAGTCACACGAACACCATGTTACTTCTGTATTTTAGCACTGACTGCTATTGAAGCAACAGTTGTGATTTCCTTAGATGGTTACTGATCAATTGAAGCAGGTTAAGAAAAGCTAAGACAATGGTTGAAGGAATATGGAACATATTTGGTGGTAAATGTCTTCAGGAGTCATTTAGGTTAAAAATAGAAAAAAATCAGGAGTGTATTTCTCAGTTTCTAAGTAGTCTGTACTGCAGGATGCAAGATGACATACAGACAGTAGAGGTAAAATAAGGTAACTTTCTTGTTAATTCTGCTTTTCATAGATTTTTTGAGTGTCTGAACTTTGTCAGCTACCTCTATGCTAGACTGCAATTAGCAGTGGAGGCATAGGCTTTGACACAGATGCTGGAGATGGGATGGTCCTTCTGCAGAGAGAGCTGAGAATAATTCCAATAAACAGTCAGATTTCTGTGTTCTGAATCACTGACCAGTGCCCAGTCCTACATGAGTTATCAGCTCAAAGCTGCTGCCTTCATAACTTCATAGTTTATGAAGTAGCTGCATTCACTGGTTATAGGTATTCCCTCTATCCTTTCAAGATTCTCACCACACAAGTACTTTTTTCTTCTGTGCTTGCTCTGTGACTTAATTTTACATATCAAATAATCAAAAATTTGAAAACAGCCTTGTCTATTCTGGTCAGCACAATGCTTAGCACATACAGCTAAGATTCTGTTTATTAACATCATCTGAGGTTTTTACATTGTGAGGGTCAGTAAGTGTTTATAAAAATACTTGGACAAATAGTGAAAAAATTCTACACATGAGATTCCATTTACCAGGTTATCAGATATATCAAACTGTATCTGTTAGATCTATCAGACCATTATAAGACAACTGCATTACAACACAATAGTTATATTTTTAAACCATTCTACATGAATGATAAAAAAATAACTTTTACATCTCACTCTTCCCAAACCCATCTTGAAAGATATGAAGCATCTGATTAATATTTTAGGACTTTGTAATTTCTGAAGATAATAAGACTTGGAAATAAAAGTACCTTTTGGACACTGAGTAATTAGGATGACACTTCCCACTTACATTCATTAAATCAAGGCTACTTGTGAAGCTCTTGGGCAGGAAGTTATTATTCACTGTTCTCAATTTTCATTATGCAAATCATTGAGAGCAGAATCTACACTACCCAAAGGTCTGGTGCAATGTGAATATCAAAGAGCATGTGCTGTGTGCAGTACTGTCAAAATAAGGCAGATTGGATAAGAAATTCCTTACTTCAGAAGGTTGCTCCCATTAAGCAAACCATAGACAGTAACAATGGTATTAAAAACTTACTATACATTTCTTCACTATGAGGCTAGTGAGGCACTTGAATAGGTTGCCCCAAGAAGCTGGGGATGCCCCATTCTTGGAAGTGTTCAAGGTCAGGTTGGATGGGCCTTTGAGCAACTCAGTCAAGTGGAAGGTGTCCCGGTCCATGGCAAGGGGAATTGCAACTAAAATTTATGTATGGGCCCTTCCAGTCCAGACATTCTATGATTTCCCTCTAATTTAAGCTTCTATGAGAGCAGCATATATACAGGGATACTAATGAGGCAGCAGTACTGTGAGAAATGTCAGAACTTCCAGCAGCTCTTTGCCACAGCTGCAATGTGCCTAGGGCACACTGCCTCTAAGGGTGCTCGCTGTTCTGAAGTGTCTCTCTGGAAAGCTGTCTGAACTACAGTATCAGAGAATCACAGAATCACTGAGTGGTTTGGGTTGGAACAGACCTTAAATATCACCTAGTTCCAACCCCCCTGCCAGGTTGCTCAAAGCCGTGTCCAACTTGGTCTTGGAAGCAGGTATAAATGTGCTGTGTTAAGGATACCATGACACCCTTCATCCATGCTTCCTGGGGTTTAATTGCTTTCTCTCGCAGGATTATTTCACTTTAAGTGACATGAGCTGCTGATAAATGAAGACATTGTTACAGCATACCATAGCACAGCAAAACATAGTACAGCAAAAACATAATACAGCAAAACGGCCCAAACCATATTTAGCCCACCTAAAAAAAAACAAAAACAAAAACCCTCAAGTCTTGCTTAGCAAGGTGGCATAATCAATTAATCAGGGATCTGAGACAGAGTGGCTGTGTCCTTTAAAGGCAGTGTTACTGTGACATCCTCTCTGCTGGTCTGTATGTACAGAGATGGGCTACATACACTGGTTCAGCTCTCATATTTCAGCAAGCACAGAGCTGGCATCACTGGAGAGAGCAGCCAAACTGCTTCAAATGAAGCTGCTTTGGTAGCAGAGGCTATATAGCTGTGTTAATACTTCACTGTCTAATTTACCCCTTCTCACTGAAGAACTTAGTCTAGATATATACTGGTTTTGTTCGGAGAAAGATTATGCAGCACAGGTGTAGTATTTAAGGTGTGTGCATGTTTTTAATGCTTGGCTGCTGGATTTAAGATTTTATTAAATTTTATTTCTGTTCTATCTGCCTACCTGTAATTTCCCACATACAATCTATTTAGGTATTTACTGATTTCTAAGAACTTGCTGCTATTTGCTTACAAAGTAAATAATGTATGAAAATTTCTATTGTATGGAAGTTAAGATGCATTTCATTTATATTTTATAAGCAAAGAATTTAAAGACAAAGATATGATTCAAAATTTTATTATGCTATGATAGAATCAACCTTAAATTGATTAAAATACTCTAAGTCCAGATTCATTAATATACCAGAACAATACAAATTTTTCAAAGCACACAAGTCATTTAAATTGAATTTACATCTATTTTGCGTCACTGGAGGAGTGCAAATCAGAGAAAGCACACTAGGGAATCAAGCCCTTATGTTGGTTTGGTCGAGGCACAGGTTACATGGTGGCTGGGCAGGAGGAGCAGAGCAGACGCCGAGTTCATCTATTTGTGTGCTTTAAGCATTCCTCAAGGTCCCTGCCACAATCACACTGCTTGGCTGCTTCCTCTGTGCATGCTAGAGACAGCAGCCATGCCAAGGAAAACCTTTTGAGAGCAAATACCCGACTTCAAGGGGAGACACAAAATCTCTGTAGAAAAGATCTCTCTGAAATGGTTAACTTTCCAGAGAATCAGTGAGACACACATGCAGCTCACTTCCTCAGACCCTCTGCAGCCAAGACCTGCAGAAGTGCCAAGCTGGAGTGCTGGGCTTCTTTGGAGGGTTCAGTGGACCCCCAGGAGTCAGCAGCAAAGCTATTCACACAACTCTACTTACAGCCTGTATAGCCATAGCCAGTAGCTATAACCCCGAATAGATAAACTTAATTACAACTTAATCTATTAATTTGTTTTTATACCCTATGCACAAGCTTTTAATTAATTAATGGTATGGAAAGGTTGATTGCATTATTTCATTATAAAAACTATTTAGAGCAAAAGGGTATGTCAACAGAAATGCTACATTTTATGAAGGATTTAATTTTTAATGAAATTTAACTCAAGGCAATTAGCACATAAATTTTACATTCTAAGAAAACTCATCCTGTTTCACAGAATAAGCACTACTAGTATGGGAGGGATGTATTTCTTACTAAAAAAGCCGAAATCTTGGTATGAATGAAACCATGATCAGGAGGGAGCTAATGGAACAGTAATGAACATCTCTGTAAGAGCTAATACTGTTTCACTGAGTACACTTCTGGCGCATTCATAAGAATCTCCATATGTTCATACTTAAAGGCATGCATGTGAAGGATACAGTAAGAAAGTGCTGTTTAAAAGTACTAGGATTGTAAAATTTATTTAGGATAATGTATTTTTAGTGAACAAAAATACCATATATATATATATCTATATCTACATATATATATATGTTTTGCTACATATACACACACAGACACATATACACCATTTGTAAGTAGAAAATCATGTCTGAGACTGGCTTAAGTCTGAAACTGGCTGACATTCCTCCTCTCCTGTCCCCATAACTCAGCCTCTCCTTCTTTTAGCCTTTTGGGAGATGGGAATTAATGCATCTGAGGTTTCCAGCATTTTATTTTTTGTGAAGAATTTCACAACTCACGGGTTTCTACCCTTCTCTACTTCACCACATTCTGCTGTGGATTGTGTTACTCCAAGTTGTGTCTGCTGCCAAATTAAAACTGCGAGAACTTCGGTGTCTTTGGCTCCGGGTTGTGCTTTTGTAGTTCTCTGGTCTCTTATTCCTTTATTATTCTTATGACAAAATCAAAGAGGCACTACCACTGAGATTAGGGAAGTATTCTGCAATGTTGATCTGATCAATACCTCCTCAAGCAGGACTGAACTCAGGAGTACTCTTCTGAAAAATTTGTTACAGCTCCTTACAAATCAACTACATTTTATGGGACATTTAAACTTTCCTTTTGAAACTGTGCATGTTGATGCACATCCTTATAATGAACATTACACAGAACAATTAGAAAATGATGCTACTTCAAATGTACAGAGTTCATATATATATATATATGTGTGTGTGTGTGTGTGTGTGTGTGTGTGTATGTCTCCTGACATATAGCTTGCATTTTTTATTTAATATAGTTGTTAAAAATAAGAATTGCAGTTAAGAATAAAATATTTAATCTCCTTTTCAGGGTAGGTAGAAAACTGCATTGTGATAGGGAATTTTTCAGCAAGCTGTCAGTCAGATTTCAATTCAAGTCAATAGTGCAGGGAGTATTTTTCAACAGACAGCTTTTCAGTAGCCTTCTTGAAACAAGTTCATGAGTTCAGGGCAATTCTTTGTGCATAAGTGTCCATGTTGCATAACAAGAAGAAGAAGAACTATTCTTATCTGCAGATTTCAAGAAAAACACCAACGGCTGACTACAGTTTTACACTCCTGGGCAGGCCTCTCAGCTTGGTGATAGGTAAAATGAAGGGAGCTGACCTGCCAGTGCTGTACCTGCTCTGATTTGAGAGGATACTCCTGGCACCTAACATAGACACAATATGTGCTGCTTGTCAGATATGAAAGCTAAGGAGCACTGAGTGAAATTACCAGGCAGCAGGTCCACAGCAAACAAAAGGAAGTACTTTTTCACACAAATCATAATTAAATTGTGATGCTTATTGACACAGAACAGGGTTGAGACCAAAGCATAAACAGATTTTTAAAAAGGGAGTAGGGAAGCTCAAAGTTTATTAAATATAATTGTCTGAGAGCAAACTCCAGTTTAAGAAATTCGTGTTCTATGTGTTGCTGAAACTTGAAAGGTTATGCCAGGAAAAGATCCCTGTATGCCAGTTCTGTTTCTTACTTTTTTCTCCTTCAGCATCTGCTAATGACTGTAGTCAGAGCCAGGATATTGGACTAGATGTTCAACTCACTATAGCAATTTATTTGATCGTATTCTTTTAATTAAATTATGTTCTTATTTTGGCTACTTAAAAGGATCTAAGGCCTTGATGGAGAAGGCATTTAAATGCTTTAATGCTCACATTATTTCAGGGAGGGAAGTACTTGAGTGTATCACAGCATTTGCGCTTTAGGCCATAAACTTACTGGGGTGGGGCTCATTTATCTTTTAATAGGACTTTGTTTTTTCTGGGTATGAATTAGAATAAAAATATGTATTTGATAACAGTGATAATAGTGTGCAACACTGTTTTTCTATAAAGGTTCAATAATTT
Organism: Peucedramus taeniatus; assembly: GCA_013400575.1. Lineage (NCBI taxonomy): Eukaryota > Metazoa > Chordata > Aves > Passeriformes > Fringillidae > Peucedramus > Peucedramus taeniatus. The sequence goes on from WBNO01024056.1 coordinate 184,334, forward strand.
GTTTGTCTAAATGACTTGTGCCACAGGTAAATTTCCCTGTGATTTATGTAAGGATGATGACACTAGAATGAACTGATGTGAAAACGAATCAACTTCCTTTACAGAACTCCCCACATTTGTAATACATGAATATTACATTTGTAGGAAGCTATTTTTCACCTGTTACCCATAATAATATTGCCAGCCAATATGTAACTAACTTGTATTTACCTAGAAGGGTATTTCAGATTTCATCCATTTTGTAAAAGCATCTGGCTGCAAACCTATGACACACATAGGTTGGTGAAAATCTAGATACAGAAATGAAGAAACCGAATACCGAAAACCATAAATTTCACCCCTGCTGTTTCTAAGCCTGACAGCACCAGTAAGGTTTCCTTCTACACCAACAAGAAGAGATAGAGATGAATGTTAGGCTGGCAGGGGAGCAAGAGAGGCAACCTCGGCATTCTTAATTGCGGGCGGTTTCATCCCGAGGAGAGGCGCAGCCCCGCAGGAGCAGCACATGGCGGGTCTCAGGCGCCGGGCAGCGGCACCGCATCCCCGCAGCACCGAGCGCCGCGGCGGCGGGTGTTTCCCCAGCGGCGCGGGGAAGCCCCGCTCCGCCGGGGGCCGAG
>WBNO01024056.1:185057-237417 GCA_013400575.1 Peucedramus taeniatus
CGGCCCGGCCAGGGGGAGCAGCCGAGAAAGGGGGCAGAGGAAGGGAGGGAGGGATGGGAAAGCAACTCCTGATCTTAGAGCAATGATTCGCTCGTTCAGCCTCACCTCGCCGACTCCTCGGATTGAAATAACAACAACAACAACAACAATATTAATACAAATTACATCACCTTTCCTCGAGCGAAGCAGACTCACGTTACAGGCAGGAGAAGGTCAAGAGGAAAGTCCGGAGGAGCGCTATCTCGCCTCCGATCTGGCGGCTATCACACCGCCAGCCCGTGTCCCCGGCTTCCCCGGGGGCGGCCCAATCCCTCCCTTGCCCGGGCTGGGCAGCATCGCCCGGCGCGGCGGATGCCCCGCGGCACCCCCAGCACAAACCGGGGGCGGCGGAGATGGGGGGCGCGGGTAAAGCCCGGCGACACCTCTCCCCACCCCTTTGTGTATCGCGGGCAGCACACACACACACACACACACACGCACACACACACACGCGCACACACACACACCCCCACACTCCACCTTGCAACCTCAGCGCCGAAGCCGCCCGTTGTTACACACACACACACAGGCACGCTTACACCCACCCTGTCATCCCGGTGAATAAATTTTCTGTTGCACTCTACCGCCCGCCATCCATCCATCCATCCATCCATCCATCCATCCATCCATCCATCCATCCATCCATCCATCCATCCATCCATCCATCCATCTCTGATCTCCCTCCTTCCTTTTCCTCTTCTCCCCACCACATCCCTCCCTTTGGTCGGTGTGGTTTCCCCCCCCCCACACACACCCTTTGCATCACTATAAAGCAGACATTTTGGTGCCGTTTATCACGGTTCAGGCTGAAATAAGCGCGGAGCGCCTTACCCACCCCCGCCCGGCTGCGTGCAGTTGGCGCTGAGCGATCCCGGGAAGGGCTGGTGCGGCTCGTCCCCTAGCGCAGCTAGTTCGCTGCCATCCGCCCAACTTCAGCACCCAGCCGGCGGGGAGAGGGAGGGAAGCGGCGGCAGGCGGGCGGGCAGGCAGGGAGGGAGGAAGGGAGGGAGGGGGGCAGGGAGAGAGAGAGAGGGAGAGAGAGGGAGAGAGAAGGAGAGAGACGGAGAGAGAGGGAGGGAGGGCGGCGGAGAGGAAGGGAGGGGGGGAGNGAGCGGCGGCATCCCCGCTCGGGGGCTGGCAGCGTGTGACGGCGGGAGCGACACGCCGCCGTGCTGAGCAGGGAAGCCTTAGAGGTGCTGGGCTGCGGTTTTGTTTTTATTTTGGTCCCCACATCGGTAAGTTCAAGTAGATTTAAAAAAATAAAAAGTCCATAAACCACCATCCGGCGCTTGAGTGTCCTCTGAAGCCAAGGGAGAGGCAGGGATTTAATGGCCAAGTAACTTTTTATTGTTAGGCACCTGAAGTACAATTCCTGGAATAAAGAACCAGAGTGGATCTGCATGGATCCGTCGGTGTCAACCATGAGAATCAAGATCAGGATTCTCTGAAAATCTAACTGTGAATCCTGAATCCTGACAGGTTTTGCCAGTTAGTTTGTCCCATCTTTCCAAACCCCAGTTTCCAAATTTTGGCTCAATAGAGAATGTTGTTTAGCTTTTCTTCTGCACCTTAGAAATCTGGAGCCTGACACACCTCCAGGTAACAGCACTGGAAAAATACGTATTTGGCGTCTGGATCCTGTCAAATCATGCCATGAATCTAGAAATGTTAATATCTCAGGAGAGGACACATGACTACATTTACCACTTCACTAAAACAGTCTGGCAAGATGATACAAAAGGCACAAGGCTGCATTAAGGTGGTTCTCTGGCTTGCCATCAATGTGTACCAATTCTCTTTGCAAAAGCGGTCAACACATCTTTGTATCTCATCTAGAGCCCAAAGTGGAGTGCTACAAAAACTGAAGCCAAAATCACACGTATGGGCTGAAATTAAAAGGAGTCCAGAAGGGCTAGCTTCTATGAGAGCTGTAAGAGCATAGGCACATCAAAACAAGCTCAGCTCTCGGGAATCTATATTCAAAACACAACTAATTTAAAACATGACAGTAGCAGCCATGGTTGTCTGGCTTACTTTTTATCTTCTGGAATAGAAGCTTCAAATTCTGAATCTCACAAGGAGTAAAGTCAGTGTTAATCCCCCTGAAAGTCTCTCCCCATAAAACCACGACTTCTCTTTTCTTCTTATCTTGATCCTTGTGGAGAAAAAGTCCTTGAACTGGAAGCCACAACTCTGCCTGATTAACAAAGGTTATTGGCATGGCAATTTGGTAGTCTTTATGGAAATCTAAGTTATATTCCCTGTTGCTAGAAACAGTGCTCAAAAAAGTATTGTAAAGGATAAAATGTATCTCTGAAGCATTAACAGTGTTTTTATTAGTTAATTGCAATGCTTACAATCTTTCTTGACTATTTTTCCAAAGCTTTAAAGAGCAGCAGTGCTCTTCTAAGGCCTCAATTAGGAAAAACCTCCATATTTAGGAAATAATCTCAAGAGTTGTTTAACTTTAAACTCATATGTTGAAGCTTAATGACTTCACAGTAAAGAATGTGAGCCTTCATACCTGCTTAATATTAGGAAGACAGCTCCACTCTGACAAAAACTATGAAACTAATCAAAGCAAGTGTTTTCTCCTACAGATTTAGTAGCTACATAGAGTTATTCAACTTAAAAGGGAGACAGTAATGGGAAACTAAGTAATGGGTAGGATTGAAGGAAAATAATTTTATCCATATATCAGAAAAATACCAAATTCTACAAATTTAAAAATGCTGTGCTTAAAATGTTTAAAGGAATAAAAGACTTCTGCTTTTTAATACTCTCTTGATGTTTCCCACAGCTCTGAACAAGCCCAGCCATTCCTATTTACCATAGTTTCCTGCACTGAAGCCATTCCTTGTTGTTGCTTGAACTCCTGTTTATAAACCCACTTCCTTTCAATAGCTGTTCAGCTGCTCTGTTCTGGCCACTGTCTAATCCTTGTGCCTATTTTAGAGCCCTGCAATTGCTCTCAATAACTTTTTCTTCCAGGCCTTTCTGTCCTCTCTCCCTGGTTTATGGGTTTTGTTCCACACTTTGCATTTCTCAATTCAAATGGTTTCCTTATTACCATTTTTCCCTTTTTTTTAAAAATTAATTAAAATGTATTTGCTTTATTTTTCCAAAGAATTTTCACTGTCTTTTGAAAAAAAAGAGAAATGGATGAAGAAATGTATTATCAAAGAACTTGTGAAAATCTATAACATGTACTTGAGAAGGTCTTCTGGAACAAAGAGTCCAAATAAATCTAATAAAATAATTTTACTTCAACATTGTGAAGTTAAATGTCTGTAAAATTCCTATTGAATTTAATGGGCGTGAAGCTAGGTTCCTTATTTTCCAGTATTAAGTCTACACTGTTGTTAGTTGACTGTATAATTTCAGTCAACTTCATATTTTACCTGTAGAAGTCCAGGCATTTAAAACTTGTCATGGTCATGAACTCTTCAAGATTACAGTCAGTTAATAGTATCTGCATATCTTCAGCATAAAAGAATTCAAAGGCTAACATTGAAACAACTCAAGAGTTGAAGACCTAATATTGATAATAAAGCCATGGTCTTTTTTTTGTGGCCCCAGCATGACTTCAATATGATACAAAGTGAAATATTTAAAATATGTTTGAAACACAGATCATATACTTTTCTTGTTCTCTGTAAGCAGCAGTACTGTAACAGCTTAAAGACACATATTTGTAGCATCAGCTGGGAAATGGGTCAGAAAAATGTCCTTCAGATACAGAGATTTATTTATATGTATTTATGGTCTACTTCATGCAAAAAAGTGAATCTTGAATCCTTCTTAGCTATGTCTGTGCAATACCATGGCTCTTTTTCAGCTGTGGGGGTTTTTTGTAACTATCAGGCTGCTTAAAGCTATTTTACACTATTAAAATGCATTTGAAGACTTAAATAGACCTTTCTGTGCAGCTATACATAAAACCATGAAAATGAAAAAAAAACCTAAGCACCAACCCCCCCACCTAACTCTTCTTTGTCCTAAAGAAAATGAGTTGAAGAAATCATCATCTTCTGTTGGTTCTTTGGATGGAAAGCTCACTTGTAAATGTGATTAGAGTTACAGCATCTCAGTAGTAGGGAGATTTTTTTTTTTTTCAGTAGCAGCAAATTGAGCAAACACACAGTCTGTCTCTGACAGTCCACTTTCAGATTTCCCCAAGCAACACTTATAATTTGGCATGTTTGTATGCAGAAACAAAAGCTTCAGAAGTCCCCTTATTAAAGAACTGCTCTTTACAGATGGCAGTGCTCTTGTAGCTTACTCAGAGCAAGACCCAGAGATAATGGCATCTTGTTTTGCAGCTGTTTCTGTTAACTTTGGCTGAGCAATCAGTGTTTCAAAGGCTGGTATTATGTGCCAAAAGCCACCAAAACCAAAAGTCTGTTGGCTCAGAAGAAAAATGTCACTGCTACTAAAACAAACTGAGCTGTAGCTCTACTGCTTGAGATGGCTTCATATGGGCTTGGGCTGTCCTGGTGGTCTCTTCATCACAGCTCAGTAGTAAAGTGGTATCATTTTTTCATTTCACCAAATATATTCTTTCCTTGCAAGCTAGGCAAAGATTCCTAGCACCATTCCTAGAACTGAATGTATTTCATTCCTCCTCTTTAACAGCTAGAGTGAATAGATTTTAAAATGTTTCATTACACAGAAGAAGGAGATGGAGATTTGCTTCAGTAACCAGCTGATCTTTGCACTCTGCAGCAAAACATTTCTTCAAGCAGCCCTAAACAGAAAGGACCAGTAGTAACATTTTAAGACTAGGAGTCATAAACCCCACTTGTACCTCTCAAGAAATTACATTTAGCATGAAGTATTTGGAACGTCTGTTTCTAGTGATTGATAATCCCAAGGTTATGAATCTTGACAAATTCACAATAAATTATCAAGATTAAGGTTAAACAATGACATGCCAGTTTTTTACTTAGCTTGCTGACCCACAAACTATTTAGTGTTTCTTTTTAATGTTGACATCCACAGTATCATCTCTATCCTTGTAAGTCATGGGTTTATCATAATGTGATGTCCCTAAGACTTTGTTTTTTATCAGCAAATTATTACTTTTAAAAATTGATCCTGAGTCAAGAAAGCCTTTAAGCACATGCTTGTTCTCAGTAAATGAGACTTCTATAGAGATTTAGTGGTAATTCCATACTTAAGAAGTTTTGTAAAAATAGCACATTGATTGCTTTCTCAAGTAGAAGTTTGTAATTTTCTTTGTGTTTTACTTAGTTTATAATGTCATATATTTTTTTCTGAAGGTAAAATGAAATTGCAAAAACTTGTGCTTTATATATTTTTTACCTAATCAGTCTACTTCATATTTCATGAAAATCTTATTAAGCTGAAGCTAAAGGTCAGAGTGTAAATAATAGCAGTTAAAAAATCCCAAATCCCCCGCACCTCATAGCACAAGAGTGCCCATGGGAGCTTATACTGCTGAAATTCAATATGGTATGGTTTGACTTAAAATCTCTGAGCATTTGAAACCATAGAATATGGGTGAATACAAGCACACCTCTTAAAAGAGGCAAATATTTCAGGTGGAGAATTAACTAATATACCTAAATATAGAACAAGATAGATGTGTTGCAATACAATTGGTTATCTTATTTGTGAGTTTGGGTGGCGTCTATATTATAAGTACAGGCAATGTGTTCAGTATAATGTGAATAAATGAATTTTATGTCGAGTAATTGAGCCCATTTCTTTTAAGTTTTAATGTTAGAATGTATTTAATTCCGCTTCCAAATCTGGTAGCAGCAAGACTTGGGATTGGGAGCACATATAGGTGACCACCTGGAGTTTCTGAGAGAACCAAGAACTTTATTTCAAGGAGAAAAACTATGATATACCATAGCAACAATTTATGTTATGGAAATAAAGGGTCATGGTATATCTTTAAAAGTTGTTTAACATGAAGTTTTTGAAATGTATGTGGTTTTAATCCTGTATATTTCTGCCTATGCTATGCAGCGGGTGGCAAGGTGGTGAGGGTCTGATCTGTGGCTGAGACTTTCCTCAGCACTCTGTAAGGCTGGTTTTACAGCTCTCAGCCTCAGAAGTTTTATTATACACTCAAAGGAGCAGGGTGAGCAGCTTCCTGTGTTATGGATGGTGTATCATTCTGTCAGTCATTCCCACAGGATCACAGGAGGTTTGGCAGGAGTTTTTTAACTCAGCCCAGAGCCAACCAGCACCAGAGAGGCAACTTTCCCCCCTAGCTCTGGTGCCAGTCACAGGCGGGTGCCAGGGTTTGTGTGCTCCCATCATCTCCAGACACATGGGGTAGCCTCAGCTCCAGGTAGCTGGGAAGTCTCCTGTGCTTATCATCTGCAGCTGCGCCCCTCAGTGCTGCAGTGAGGATTCAGCTTTGGTCCTTCTGCTGCCAATCTTGTTGGCTTCAGCAGTAAATGCCATATCCCATTGCAAAGGCATTTCTCCGTTCTTGATTCCCTCTTTGTCACTGAATATCGAAGAATCCTGCCAAATTCACATGGGTTTTAATGGCTGGGAATCAGCATCTGATAATAATTTGAAAAGATTCCTTTCCATTAACTAGGTACCTTCTTCCTCTTTCCTTGGATCAGCACCACAACCTCTGGTTGCAGTTATGGTGGGTCCCCCAGCAGTAGTGAGAAGACCCTGGGAGACAAGCTTACATGAATGAACCTCTACTCGTGCTTCTCTGTGTGTCACAGCACAGCTGTCCTCTCCCTTCAAGCATCTGTTCATCTGGCTTTGCTGTCAGTGAAGAATCCAGATGAAAAGGTCTCCTCTGGCTGCCCTACCTCTCGATCGCCAAGAGATGGAGGCAGAGCTCTCCCTCTCCGGGGCCTGGCCACCGTGCTCTACCTGGGCACTTAGAGCCCTTCATGTGGGGGCAAACAATTAATTTGTATGATTCAACACAATAGATTACTTCTAACCCTCTTCTTTAGAGGATGATAGATCTTTCTAATGGTGTTTTTATTTGCACAAAAAAACGCATGTAGATGCTGTTCTCTGGTTAGTGCTTGTTTTTTCCTCTTTGTGCTGTATAAGGTGAAACTTTTCTGAAGTAACATGGTACACAGCCACAGAAGAGTCCACACAGGGTGACTTAGTTAAGTAATGTTAGCACATGTAGCCAAGAGAATAGGCAAATATCATTAAATTGTCCTTGTGGAGGATGCCTCATGCATTCTGTAACATATCCTTTTGGGGTATCCCCTCTTCAAGCCAGTGAGAAATGGAATTATGAACTTAATATGAACATCTATTTTGTAAGCACTTATACAAATACTTTCTGATAATGTAGTGTGTTTCAAGAACTTGTCATAAAGACTAGCAAAAGGGATTGGAATATTTTTATAAAACCAGAACAAGCCTCAAAATGTACTACAAGGCCTTATTTAGTCTGACTGCCAGAAGAAAATTTGAAGCTCTTCCTGTGTCATTTTCTTAACTAATTGCTTTTGGCTGTCTCTGATCACTTGTCTGAATATTTGAAAAACACTGTCGTGTCAAAATCCATATATGATGCAAGTGCAATGAACTGGCCAGACAATTTTGAGTTTGCATAACAAAAAACTAATCCTTTCTATTTGAAAAGAATCTACTGATAAAAGTTATGAAAGCAAACTCTATTGGTCCTTAAAAATCAATGACTTCATTGACCTTAAGATAGATCCTGACATCAGGTTAGCTAGCCAACAACAGACTTTGTAGATGGACATGGATTTGACCTGGTGAGAGGTCACAGGTAGAACAGAAATATGTTTTCCACCTACTTGAGCAAGAATAGTTTCAGTAAGTTTAATCTCCCTCACAGAAGAGAAATGCCATGTGCAAGCACTGTGGCTTTCATTACAGTTTTCAGGCAAAAAATTTGACCTGTATTTTTTTTGGTTTTGTTCCTCCTCACCTACTTTTTTCTTCTTTTTCCTCTGACTGAGAATAACTGGTAGTAAAGACAATACAAAGCAGCTTTTGCTAAATCTCCACTAAAATAACAACTTTTTTCTTCCAGTTTAAGTCTTCTGCAGGATACTGTAGACTTAGTGTCAATTTCCTGACTTCTGAAATGCTCTGCTGAAAATCAAGAGACAGTCTCCCTGATGCATTTTCTTGCATGATAAATTTACCGTTTAGTCTGCAAAGAAATAGCTTTATCCAAAGGCTGAGAGATCAGGACATTTTTTTACCTCAATGTCTTTCTTGCAGAACAATAGAATAGTGTTGACCTGTGAGTGACTTATGCAGCTGATCAGAGAACTGTGCTTCTCAAACTTTCCTATTAAAGACCATTTAAATTTTTTTGAAACATCCCAGTGCCTGTGCAGTTTTGCTGCACTCAGCCCAAAATTAGCATAAATTCTGAATGCTTTTATATGGCTTGCTTTCCCCAATTTAGTTTCTTCTCTCAATTGCAGGTGTTAGGGTATGTAGGATTTGTTCCATTTCTTCATTTCCCAGAGTCACTTTGTGTGGCAATCCCAAGCTGATAAGTAGTGACTTTTACCATGCTTTCCTTGCCCAGCATCACTGTTGTAAACTGCTTCAGGTTTGGACCAACAGCATCCCTAATGCTTTTGGAAATTTGCAGGTGAAAAATAGGGAATGGGTATAAATCCAGTGATTTTTAAAGAATTAATTTGAAAATATGCTGGTTTGTGCAAAATAGCATTTTTATGGCTCCATTTGGACTTGTTTAGCTTTTTTGTTTTTGTTATTACTCTTGTAATATTATAGACCTCTAGCTTTATGACTCTGGAAGAGTGGAAACTGCACTCTCACTAACAAGAAAAAGACATGGTCCTTTATTTCAGCTATGTGTCATTTTTAATAATATGAAGTCCCGAAGACTTAATTCTTAATTTTTGAAGTAATATTTTATGTCCTAAACTTATGGTTCATTTAGAGGGTAAAGGAAAAAGGTGTTTGCCTTACTTGCAGAACTGAAAGTATTTTTATTGTAATGTATCATAATTATAGCATCAATCCAAATTATAAGAAGACTTGTAAATTTGTCACCCAAATTTGTCATTGTGTTTCAATGACCTGAGCACTTAACTGGAAACCAACAGGCTTCATGACGTTACTCTCATATCTATTTATTTCTCATATATGGTTATTATATATCTGTCAAAACTCACTTCCCTAAGTAGACCCCTGGATTAGTCCTTATTTATTTAAAGACTTTTAGATGGGTCTTTATTTTTTTAAAAATGATAAAGCAATTCTGAAGTTAAAACCAGACAGCCACATCACCTCATTATTTCATTTTTAGCCTCCCTCCCTCAAAAATGTTCTGTATTTATTTTCTTCTTCTGTCATCCTTGTTTTGAATTCTCATGTCATTTCTCTTAAGCAAGACTCCATCTTTATTTTCTAACACATATGCCTACAGCACTTTAAAAAAGGGAAAGAGCTTGCTATTATATCAGTTGTTTAATATTGTGCAGTTTGATGAACCTAATTTATAAATATGACCCAATAACATTGTTCAGAGAAATGTGAACTCCCAGTCCAACAAAACCAGGAAAAATCACTGCAAGCTCCTGAAATGAAACCAGTCAAAACCTTCTCTCACTTTTAAATTGCAGAATCTAATCTAGGGTATATTACTGTAAATCTTTAGAAGCTGTTAAATTTAACACAATCCAGAATAATAGTGTGGTAAGTTAGGTTTTATTATATCTTCTACAATAAAAGATAATTGATAAACTCTGGGAAATTTTTATGCAGTTGAAATCTACCCACCAAGTTTCTTCTTCCTCCCCATGATGAAAACCAACTTCTTTTCTATTCTAGTTTGTCTCAAAACTAAGAAGATAGAACTATAACATGCTGTGGAAAGCATCACTGTTTGCAAGTATAAAACTCAAGCTTTTTAAGATCAATCCTTTGTTTGGTAAATCTCTCTGGAGTCTAATAATTCAAAAAATTACATGTGGCTGATATTGCCCAATAAAATACTTTAGTCACAAGAAACAAGAGAAAAGAGAGTATTTTTTAGATTTTTTTTTTTTTGGAAAGTAGTTTTTGTCACAACCCAGAAGGCAACAGACCAGAACCTGAACAGCAAACTATGTCTGAAAAATGGATGTTTGAAACTGGCACAATCTAATCAAAAAGGAGTGTTCCCAAGATATAATCAGAGCTATAGTGCTATACTGGAGGGAAAGCATCTGGAAATGTAGTTGAGCTAAGGAATACTACAAAGAACTCCTAGCCACCACTTTATGAATCAAATCAAAGGGCATAAAATGAAATAACATCAAAGCACCTTAAACTCTAGGCCCTTTTTCATACTGACCAACTGCTATTTATGAGATCCAGGTATTTCTCATGGTTGATGCGTTGTTAAAAGCAGGTAGATAAAGTAGCCAACATTAAAAATAATTGTATTTCAGAAATTATCCATTCTTTTGTCTCAACAACCTGAGAAACCCCAAAGCCTCTCATTTTTAGAGAGAGGATAGAGAAGAACTGTGGTTTGCTCTTGAGTTTCTGTAATGCTGACTTTCTAGAAACATCTTAAATTAGCACCTCTAATTCACTGTTTTATAAAATCATGGTCATAGTTTGATCTTAATTAAAAGGCTATAAATTAAAAAACAACACTACCAATTTTAATAGAATTCATTGAACAGTAATGCTATTTTAATTTAGATCAAGATGAAGTTCACAGGACATTTAGGTCCCATAGCCAGTAATGTGAAAACATTTCTTTTCCATATAAATCCCTAATGGATAAGAACATAACCCAAGAAAGGGGCCTTTGGTATACAACCTTAAAAAAACCCAAACAAAACAAAACAACAAAACCAACAATGAACTATAAAATCCCCTTTTTTTTTAGTAGAGGATTGATATTGCCAATAAGCGGCAATAAAGTAAGAAAGGAGTATAAGCAGTGCCTGTGTATTTTAAAAATTATTTCTGCTCTGTTTGTCACAGTCTTGCATGCAGTAGCAACCTCTTGAGAGACATACATAATCACTGGCTGTTGGAGAATATAATACAAATGGTATTGCAAATGCATGCACAGACACAATGTCTTTGGTGCTGTGGGCTTTCTGTGAAAACATTTTGACGAAAAAAATTACTCAAGCAACTATGCATGTCATTCTTTTAATAGCCCTTAGTAAATTCAGATCTTGGATAAAGTTGGCTTTGCATTTATACAAGCTCAGTCTGGGAGTCAATTGCCAAATTCAATTCTGCTTCACAGCCAAGTAGATGAAGATGTAGTTCAGTTACACAGGACTGAGCAAACTGCTTTTTGTGTCCAGGATTTGCTTATGTGTGCTTCCCAGACCTCATGTAGTCTACAACAAACCTCACCTCCCCAGCTCTGACCAGCTCAGGGAGCAATTTCTTCAACGGCATCTTTTAGATTGCGGTTTTTAGATCATATCCTCTTATGAAACTTAATACAAGGAAAGATGTCTGACTTTTCTGGTAATGCTGACAACTGGACTATAATTTGTAAGAATCTCTGCATCCCCATTAATCTCTTTGTGCATACAGAAAATGGCAGGGAAGTAATTTAATTACCAAAATCTTAAGCCCTGGCCCCATCTGTCAATTTTCTGTGAGTCAAATCATAGAATCATAAGCTGGAAGAGACTTTAAAGATCATCTAGTTCCAATTCCCTTGCCATGGGCAATGACACTTTTCACTAGATTGGGCTGTTTAGAGCCCCATGGAACCTGGCCTTGAACATCTCCAGGGATGGAATAAGTCTAAATGTATGAGAAGGAAAAAAATCCTCACTGTGAAACCAAAGGCTATTGTATGTGATTTCTTTATAAAATATATATGTCTAAAATGAATCTGGTATTTTATTCCTTATCCACTCAGAGCTCCCCTGGGTTTTTCTGTAGAACTATTGTGTTGGAATTGGAAATGAAGTTTGCTTTTCAAAGTAAATAAAAAGGCAAGGGTTGAGAACATCCGATTTAAGAGAATAACAACCTGATCCACACACAAGAAATACAATTGCAGGAGTGGGATAATTTTGCTGATGAAGCGGGAAAAAGGGAGAGGAAAGCAGCTGAGAACCAAGCTTTGCTGATGGCAGAGAGCGAAACATTTCTGTATAAAGGACTGTCGTGGTTTAAGCCTAGCCAGGAGCCGAGCCCCAGGCAGCCCCTCACTCAGTCTCCCAGGGAGACTCTCAGGGAGAGAACCAGGGGTGTAAAAGCTGCCAAACTCATATGTTGAAATAAAGACAGTTTAATAGGGAAAGCCAAAGCCACTCCCACAAGCAGAGCAAAACAAGGCATTAATTCCCCGCTTCCCGTGGGCAGGCAGGTGTTCAACCATCTCTGGCAGAGAAGGCCACATCATGCATAGTGGTGACTTGGGAAGACAAATGCCATCACTCCAAAGGTCCATCCTTCCTCCTTCCTCCCCACACTTTATATTGTGAGGATGACATAATACGGTCTGGAATATCCCCTTGGTCAGTTGGGGTCACCTGTCCCCGCTTTGTCTTCTTCCAACCTTTCTGGCACCCCCAACTTCTTTGCCAGTGTGGCAGAAAAGGCCTTGGCTCTGTGTAAGCCCTACTCAGCCATAACTAAAACATCTCCATATTGTTAACAGTCTGTGTTCAGCAAAAGTCCAAATCATGCCATGAAGAAAATTAACTCTACCCCATCTGAAACCAGCACAAGGAGCAACCAGCATAGACCATCAGGACTGACAGCTGTGCACATCAGTGCTTGTACTATGGAGAAAGAGCTGCTATTGCTGAAGTTAGGGCATCCAGCACTAATCAGTTCAGTGGTAACTTCAGTGGTCACAGAAACCAGAGTGCAGAGTGCAGGTAGAGTGCAGAGTTTATACCTAGGGAAAGGGATGTTTTAGTTCTCCCTAGGAACTTTGTAGCATGCCTGCTTTCTGCCTAGCTAAGACAATGCTATTTTAGTATGATTAGATGTTAGCCTAGATCTATTTAAATGTTCCAGCATTTTCCATGTTTAGTGCAGCAGTAAGATGATCTGATTGGTAATGTGTGTTGGCCTGGAGTATGTTCTGGGCTCTGCATTGTCTTTTCCCTTATTGGGAGATGTTGTCCCTTGAACCCACAAAATTTCTGCAAGCCTGCAAATCAAATGCCTGCGAATCTCTATGCAACCCTAATATCAATCAATGAATCACAGGGACATTGAAATCATGATATTAATTAACACAGGGTTAATTAACATCAGCAGAAGATTTGAACCTAAGGTTGTTTAAATCCTAATATTGGGATGGATGACTTGAAATATAACTGACAGGATTTTCATCTGCATTTATATTGGTGGCCCTCAAACTGAACTGATGCTGCAGTTTCCCTGTCCTACGGATCACTGATTGTCTTTTGTAATTTACTAGACAAATATAAACATTATCACTATACATTTTAGTTAATAACTCAAATTATTAAAAGATGTCCTTTAAATTTATATTTTTCTTTTCGGTGTATAATGATGATACTTACTGTTAGGTCCACATTCGTAGACTTCCCATCTTGATCTCAGTGTTCATTACTGAAAGTTTACAGTGAGATCTGGAATTTGAAAATCTGTTTCAGAGAACAGTATGTCAACAAACTAGAAGCCTTTCTGGTTCAATTATAAAGCTCATTTATGTAAGCTTTTCTTTCTCAACAGGCAGTAAATAATCATGTCTGCTGGTTTTTCCCTTTATTTTTAATTATATACATTTACCTTTTTTTGTTTATGTGATCATCACAACATCCCTCCTACATTGCATTCACATAACTTTTCTCTGTGGGGGAGGAACAGAGAGGAAATTTCCCATCACAGACATTAGTCTTCTTGTTTAGTCTTAATTTGGGAAAGTGTTCAGATGCTGTGATGATTGGCACTGTATGAATAGGAAAGGACAACAGAATAATTCTGCTTCTTGAGCCACACTCTTACTCCCACAGAAATCCATAGAATCCAACTGAGGGCAAAATTTGTCTGACAGTTTCTAAAATTAACTTGGATCCTCCTCCTCCTAGATTTCATTGGAGTAGGACTGTGACCTTGATCCTATGAAGGTAGGATGTGTTGAAAGGAAACGAGTGTTGTTTCCATTTTAATGACATTAAGTTTCTTAACTAAGAATGAGGAGATGACTGCTCACATAAAGAACAATAAGAGTGTTGAGTTCATTAAACAACATTTACACTTTATTTTAATCCCACTGTTAATTCACAGTAGATTTGTTTCTGAAATCCTGAGCTTTCACATGTTGTGTTTGAAAAAAAAAGGAAATAAGTTGGTTTAAAGAATTGTATAAAGGAAAATAAATCACTCCAGGTATACCAGCTATACTTGGAGTACCTATTTTGCTATAATTTAGTCACACTAACTTTTGGGAAAAAATACTGGATTCAACCCTTTCTACTTTCAGTTTGGGTTTTATATCTTCATTCTCCTTCTGTATATGGAGAAAAAAGCCAGTTGTTCTCTAACATCCATGTGTTGAGCTATAAGACCTTTGCCAATTTCATGACAAAAATTGTAAAAACAAGCTTTGTAACTATATAAAACACCTTGGACAGTCTAAATCAAAATGTTTTCTAACCTATTTAGATTTGGTGTTAACATCAGATTTGCCATCTGCGCTTTAATCTTCTTGGACCTTGCAAGTGAATATAAGAGCCCATTCAGTTTTTCAAATAGTGATCTTACACTTCTTGCTGCAAGGCAATTGACTTCTAATAGTTTCATCCTGCAAGTACCAAGTGCCTCCTCCAGAGCCTAAACTCTTTAAACCCCTGCAGTAATTTGAGGGAGTAAGGAGAGAAACTGGAGAATAAACAGGGTTCAGTTTCTTGGTTATTATTTCTTGACTTCTCCTAAGTATTATGTAGTAGATGCTGTATTTGATGTAATCCTTGCAGTTCTCTGCAGTCCTTATAGAGGTTGTTTGAGCTATTAAACAGCTCAGGCTTTAACCCTATGAATTAACAAAATTGAGGTGGGAGAAACATGTGCTCCCTATTAAAGCTTTGTTCCTGAAAGAGCCCCAGTACCTTCAGAAATCAAGCCAAAAAGCAGACTGAGAAAAATGAGTGAAAGCAGCAGGGATTTAAAAAGCAAATGCTACATCAAAGGGACAGGAAGGAACTGCTGTAACACTGCTGTGATTGCAACTGGGCATAGTCCCAGGAGGTTGGGGAACAAGCACCTCCAATAAACAGAGCTCTTTCTGTACCAATTACTTACAAAGCCTTGGTGAAATATAGAAATATGTTTAGTAAAATGTGACGAGCATGCTGGTATCTCACCTTCACAAACATTTACTCAATCATCAGCAGATACAAAGCTCAATAAGGACACATCTTGTTACCAGCATGTGAAGTCTCTGTGAACCTCAGTAGAAAGGATGCCCCCATGAAATCATTCTCTGACAGCTAACCAGACAAAGGCATTCAGATATGCCAAAAGGCTCTGTGTAAGAGCTCAAGGGTTTGAAATGGATTAGGGAAGGAAAAAACAAAAAACCCCAAAAAAACCCAACCAAAGAGCCCCTCAAGGCTTTTTTGCCCATTATTTGCCAACTGAGTGAAATGACAAACCCAAGGGTAGTTACATTGACAGTACAACACCAAGACAAATTACTAATTAGCTATTCATTCTTTACTGAGTACTCCAAGAAAAGGAGAGTATTTAATTCTGAGAATCACCATCCAGTCCTGCCTTTCACCCTGATGATCACAATGCAAATAACCACTGTGACTTGGCATAAGTTACTTGTCCCACTGTAAGCGTTCCCAAACTTCAATCTGAGAAACAGAAGCACAGGAAGAAGTGCCTGCATTTCTCTTTTACTGAATAGGGATGTAGACCTTGGGATGTAGACCACTCCTAAAAAGCAAGGAAAGGGAAGTTGATGGCTTGTTATTTGCCAGCCATTTGTATAGCGGCCCAGCCAGAGCCACAGGCAGCCCTCTCCAGATGCATGATGTGCACACTGAAACCATGATTCTGCAAACAGTTATGCATGTGTTTACTTTTAGGCAAATTGGCTATTTCATTGGTTAGTTTTACATGTATCAGTGAGCGATTCGTGCAAGTAAATTTTAAAATATTAAAAAGAGCAAGAAAGCACAGGATTTCTGAGAAATAAAACACAGCAAATCTCAGAAGGTCTCAATTGGTGGCACAGGGTCCAGTTGGAGGCTTGTCACTAGTGATGCTCCCCAAAATTCAATGCTGTGCACATGACTGCTTAACTTATTCATCAGTGACTTGGACAAAGGGGCAGATGCCTCCTTGGAGAGTTTGCTGATGACACAAAGCTGGGGGGAGTGGCTGATAGCCCAGAGGGCTGTGCAGCCCTTCAGAGGGACCTTGACAGGCTGGAGAGGAGGCAGAGAAGAACTGTCTGAAGTTCAGCAAAGGCAAATGCAGGGTCCTGCCCCTGGGGAGGAATAACCTCAGGTACCAGCACAGGCTGGAGGCTGACCTGCTGGGAAGCAGCTCTGCAGAGAAGGACTTGGGGGTCCTGGTGGATGACAAAGGTCCTGGTGGTCAAGAGGGCCAATGGCATCCTTGGTGCATTAGGAAGAACATTGCCAGCAGATTGAAGGAGGTGATCTTGTTCCCCAGCTCAGCTCTGGTGAGGCCCCATCTGGAGAGCTGTGTCCAGTTCTGGGCTCCTCAGCACAAGAGAGACATGGATCCCTTGTGGCCGGTCCAACAGAGGGCAATGAAGATGACAAAGGGACTGAAGTACCTCTCTTCCAAGGAAAGGCGGCGGGAACTGGAGCTGTTCAGCCTGGAGAGGAGACAACTGAGAGAAGAACTCACCAACACCTATAAATATCTGAAAGAATGATGCTCAAGAGGATGTTTTCAGGCTCTCGTTGGTGGCAAGCAAAAGAATGAGAGAAAACAAAGAGAAGCTGGTCCACAAGATGTTCCACCTGAATAGGAGGAAGAATTTCTTTACTCTGTGGGTGACTGAACACTGGAACAGATTGTCCAGAGAGTGTGTGGAGTCTTCCCCGCTGGAGATACTCAGGAGCCATCTGGACATAATCCTGTGCCATGTGTTCTAGGATGACCCTTCTTGAATAGGGAGGTTGAACCAGATGACCCACTGTGGTCCCTTTCAGTCTCACCCATTCTCTGATTCTGTGTTTACTAAGGAAAAACAACCAAAAAATAATGGTTAAGTCACCCCTGCCACAACGATAGTAATAATTAAAAATAAAACCAACTCAAAAAACTCAGTGCTCACATGCATAAATTAAGATTTCAAGTGCCTTGGAAGGAACAGAACTGAACAACAGGGCCATGCTATTAATTTTCAGAGAGATAAAAAAGGACTAATTGCTAAATGCTAACTGACCACCATCTGATAGGAACAGACTTGCTGATGTGTGTGCTCAGAGTGCAGAATGGGAGCTGATGTGAGGTGCTTGCAGGGCATACCATATCTTGTAGAGAGAATTGGGCCAAAGAAGCTCAGTGTTGATCTTCAACTTCAGATACTCAAGTCTCCCATCTGTGAAGGGGATAACAGAACTTTCATGTCTCACCAGAGAGAGCATGATAATGGAAGCCATATATAAGCACCATGGTAATGGAAGCAATATATAAGGACTTAATGGGCTGAAAAATTATGTTGTGTGACCCAAAGCACAGTAAATGTTTTAGATATTCCTGGTGTGGATATATATTTTCATGCCTCTTTAGCTGTTTTGTAATTAAATTAGAAAAAAGAATCAATAAAAGTTTGGCATGATAGCTCTCTGAATTGACAACAGAAAGTGAGTTTTCCCCTAGAAGCTCATTGAGTCAGCCTGTTTTCAGAACCCTTGTTAACCAAACACATAAGTAATACAGTAAAACTCAACTGACAAGTCCAAACACAACATTCTCCTCTTTGATCTCTACTCCAGATCTTTTATGTGCCATTTGAATATCAATCTACAGCACACCTTTCTCCTATTTGCTTAGAATATGCAATGTACTGTGATTTGTGATGTTGATCAAAGTAATGACTTGATTGGGATGATTAAAGTAGGAAAGGAGACCCATGTGTTTCTCTTTTTCAAAAGTGCATACAAGGGACAGAAATTAATGAGAACTATGTTAGAGCTGAGGAAGCATCATACCACCTCCCCCCCTTGGTCTGCAGGACTATGAACACAAAAAGGGCTCAGGAAAGAGCATGCACATCTTAAACCATTCAATTCCATTTTCAAATGTAGAAAAAGATTTGCCACATGGATCATAATGAAGAGAGGAGGACTGGGCTAGTAGCTCCAGGTAGAAATCTTGGTTTGGATGTGTGACAAATTACAGCATATTCCAGGAAGCTAGAATTACTGCAGAAAACTTTACCTTTACACATCTCCTAATAAGTTTTTTTTCTATAGTTCTTGGAAGGAAATTCTTTGTTGTTGTTGTTGTTGTTTTGTTGTTTGTTTGTTTGCATTTCATTTGGTTGATTGGTGGATTGGTTTGCTGGCTTTGGGGTTTTTTTTAATGTTTCTCCACATTGCTGCCTACCATTTGTTGTGTGGTATCTTCTTGTGAGATTTAGTCTTCAGGACATGGGAAATGTTCAGCAAATTTTCCTTGATCTCCAACATCTCAGGGAGCTCCTTGACATTTTAATCTCTGTTATTTTTCACAGCAGCTATTGAGGTTTTTAGAAGCAAAAAGTGACCTGCCCAATCTCTAAAAGACAAAATCTATTGAAATGTCACCATTTCACAGCAGTGAAGGGAAAGCCAGGATGCTCAATGTGAGAGAATCAACAAGCTTCCTCTTTACTGATTACAAATAGCTCCTAGTATACTATGCCATAATGAGTTAATACATATTCTGTAATACAATATTATGATTGGTACACGTCTAAAAATACCAACTCCTCCCTTAGTTCCCTTCTTTAGTCAGCTATTTCTTCTTTTCGCATGTCTTCCCATAAGCATCCTATTGTTCTATTGTTTAACCACCGAGGCCTAATGTCCTCTTGGTATCAGCAGAAGAGATTGTACTAGCTCAATTGCTACATAAAATAGGTGCAGTATTCAACAAGAACAATATTCAACAAATACGGTATTCAGCAAGTGTGATATTCAGCAAGTATGGTATTCAGCAAGATCTTACTCTCTAAGCTGCAAAAGCTTCGACATGGCCTTTGTCGCGTAACCAACTTTCTATAATATCAGGCTCAACATGACCTTTGTCACGTAACCATTTCTCCATATTGAAAGAACTCTATGTAGGCATCTCACATACTAGCTCCTCACAATCATTTCTCCCAATCAATTTTAGCCCTTTTTTTTCTTGGTGTGCATTTTTTGGGGGTTTAGTTTTTTTGTTTGCTTGCTTGTTTGGGTTTGTTTTTCGAGGAAAATGTGCAGCTAATTAAATTCAGTGGTGGACACAACAGTTATAGTGAGAGCAATCAGTACTCAGCTTTGTGTATGCATTCAGGGAATACAACTTAGGCATTCTGGGCTTGTTTATGGTATGATTCCCACAAGATGAAGCCAGTCTAACAGGCTCTTGCATAACTTTAAAGACTTGAACTTGAAATTCAGATGTTATATTAGGGGCAGAAAGACTGAAAGAAATACTGCTGGTCAGAGCAACTAACACTGACAGTGGAGCAATCATACTGGGGCTTTTAGCCACAGTATTATTAGGAACTTCTCACTTGTCAACATAGAGAAAAAAATTCCTCTCCATGGATGGGCCTAGAGGTGTGTGTTCAGATGTAATTTTCAAGGTATTTTGCAGTGGCTCCCCTCCCTAGCATGTACTTACATTTTCTTCGCATGAAAATGAGGGCATGTGGGTATAGGTTGGACTTAATAATGCAGTTCACAGTTGCAAACAGCTTATTA
Organism: Peucedramus taeniatus; assembly: GCA_013400575.1. Classification (NCBI taxonomy): domain Eukaryota; kingdom Metazoa; phylum Chordata; class Aves; order Passeriformes; family Fringillidae; genus Peucedramus; species Peucedramus taeniatus. The sequence continues at coordinate 204,980 of WBNO01024056.1, forward strand.
AGATGTAACATGGAAAACATAGACATAAATGAATTTTTCTATCATCTAGATTAAAATGGCTCAATTTTTTCTAATAATATGCTCTAGATCTCATTTTGCCCTATTAAAGCATAGATTAACAATTTTCAGGCTCTTTAGGAAAAAAATTCTAAAATTGTGTTTTAATTGAGATTTTTCTAGCTAAGTACTATGTTATTAATAGATTATAAACTTAACACACCCAAATGTCTGGATCAGACACTTTGCTGGTACATTAGATAAAATCTACCTGAGTAAGAACAGGTCATAATTTGCAGGTTTTGATTAACAGCATGGCTTTGCATAACAGATATAATTTTTAGAGTGCTATGTGCAAATTTAGCTGACACAGAAAACACAGCTAATTTATTTATTTAATGGCACGTATTAACCAAAAGGAATTTTCACCTGAAAACCTGAACATGTTGGAATTTTTCCTGAAACTTATGGAATGTTTTTTCAATTAAATGTGAATCTTTTTAATGAACGTTAAGAAGAACATGGCATTTGGAGACTGCTGAACATCTTAAATCATAAACAAAGCAACATAGAGATTGTAACCCTCTTGATTCTGTTGTATTGCACTAAATAGTTTATTTAGTTGTGGTCTTTGTATTGGGTGTTGGGAAAAATGTTGCTGAGTATGGTATGTCATGTAGATTATTCCCCTTCCTCATCACATGGTATCTCCCCATGCACTCCTTTCTACACACCTGGTGTCCTGCCCCCATGGATACCCCTCCCCACACCCCACCCCAGTGTTATCCCATTGGCCGCGGTCCTCTCTCCCTGTCCCCATCCCCTGGGGTACAAAACCCCACTCCAGGTAAGGGTTCAGCCTCTTTTCCCTGCCTGGGTGGTCGCTGTGGCCAGCAGTGTCCCATCCCCAGCCAATAAACAGGATACTCGCTCCCACGTGGGGAAGAGCGCTTCTCGTCTTTTACCTTCAGTCCATGCAGGTCCGTGTGGGCTTGGGCTCTAGCTGGCCAGACCAGACCCATACAAAGCCCAGAGAACCACAGATTACTGCATGATTCCACAAAACATTCAGAAAGGTTAATTTTCATAGTAACATAACCATAGTGTACCTACACATTATATGCTTGCTATCACAATGCAAATCTGACTTTTGGAATGGGATGAAAAAACCACAAGTACAATTAGACCCTTTTCGGCCACACACTACTTTTTTTTTTTTTTTTTTTTGAGTGGCATCCATTTTCTTTGACCAGCTAGCAGAGTTTCATTTCAGGTTAATATATTCTGATTCCAATCTGATTCCAATTTTCTTCTCCAGACCCATTATTTAATGGAACAGTCTTTTGGAAATTCAGCAGAGACAATATTCCACAGCATGAGGCACCCACTTTTAAAATCAGATGGCTTGGAAAGCTCACTCATCCAAGCACGTTAATTGGTTGAACGCTCTTGAGTACATTATCGCATTATTTTCAAGGGCTACCCTAAATACTAGGAAGCAAGCCATGGTTCCGGCGATTAGTGCCAGAAAGCTGAATGTTAATTATTGCTAGTCTACTTTAGCATAGTGGCTGATTATCTGTAGCAAATTTCAGAAATGGACTATTGAAAGAACTAATTAAAATCCAATTATTTATATTATGAATTTCCAATCAATTCAGTACAAAGGCTGAACACACATTCTTTTATATTTGTTCAGAATAGCAAGGAATATTATCAGTTTACTAGAAAGATTTTACCAGTGCAATAGAAAAGATTGTGGTAATGAAATAACAGAGGATGGGAGAAAGAAATAGTAGACGTTAATTTGATTTCTGGGAGAGCAGAAATTTCAGAGCAAATTTTCTTCTTGCTGAAAGATCCAACTTTCCTGCAGGTTGACTTCTTCTGACAAAAGCAACCTAAACATATTTTCAAATGTCTTCCTTTTAAATTGAATGTCACCTCTTTACCCAATTATTACTGCGAATTACTATACATATATTGCTACATATTTTCAACAATCTGGGACTCTGTATGTTAATTTTGAATATGTGTATGACCTAAGCTTGATTACCCACTTGTACTATAATTGCTATTATTCTATTCTATTCTATTCTATTCTATTCTATTCTATTCTATTCTATTCTATTCATTATTTTTTTAAAATTTTTATTTTATTTCAGTTCTTAAACTGCTGTTCTCTCAAGACATGGGTTTTACCTTTTTTTTTCCAATTGTCCTCCCCATCCCAGTGGGGAGTGTGTGAATAAGCAACTACATGGTTTTTAGTTGCCATCTAGGATTAAATCATGACAGCCACAAACCCAATTAATTTGTATCTGTCAGTCACTTCCAACCAAAGCAGGCTACTTTAAGGAAGCAGATGAGGAAAAATAAACACATCACAAATCTAATGGCTCTGTTGAAGTATTTTCAGGTGAATAAGAGTATCTCCAAACAGAGTTGAGGCATCTCATTTGAGGGCTTTACCACTGAGAATTTTGGAAATTAATTGCAAGACAGTCTTAAATGCTGTTGGTTATCCAAAAAGAGAGATGTATTTGATATTGTTTTATCTCTGAAGTCATTAAAAACATAATCTTGCAGCCAAATTCTATGGATATTTCTATGTTTTAGCTAATTAGAGTCATGACACATCTAGGGCTCTAAGCTATCCAAGTACCTTAGACTATTGCCTAATTAACAGGCAAGACACCCTCAGAAAATGTTTTTTTTTTATCATTAAACATTGTTCTACAGAAAACAAAATGTCTTTAAAGACACTGGTTTTGGTAACATATTCTAGGGAAAACTCCTTTGCAGTTCAGCATATAGTGTCCAGTCTGTTCCCAGGGGAAAAAAAGAAATTTGTATGAAAAAGAGGAGCCTTTTGATCATAAATGGAGTCATCACTATGATTTCTTCTTTTTTTATTTTTTTTTGTAAATCTTCTGAAGGCTTCGCTTTCATGCTGATGTAATGCACGCAATGCAGAAAACTTATGAAGCCTCAAAAACTTTGCAGTAAGGGCAGTTTCAGGTCCCCATTATCATTAATCCCATCAGGCCAAAACAGCACTACCGGACTGAATGCCTCCCTACAAACTCCTATTCCAAAGGCCTGAACGGAAGTTCATGGAATCAAGGGCAGGAGTGCTGACAGGTTACCTGAGCAGGCTGAGTTTCTCCTTTCAGTGGAGATGTGCACAATTTTACATGAACAACAATTTACGCTCTCTGCCCTCTGGAAGATTGCTTTAGCAGAGAAGCGTTCTGGTGAAGGGCTGTGGGTGACTCTCACACCCTTGGTGAGGTGGTGGTAACAGCCTGTACCCACAGACACAAAATCGGCAGTGAAACTGCTTTTCTTGAGGCAGTGTTGTTCTGCCTCTGAAAGTATTTCTCATTATGATGGTAATCCAATCAACAGTACCAGAACTTCTTTTATTTTCCTTTATTTTTTGGGAAGTTAATCAATATATCTTTTAAAGCTAGCTCTAATGAGTTTATCAATTACAAGAACTCTTCTATGATCCTCAGGCACTTTCTTGCAGTGCTCCCAAGTACACTTAAAATGCAAATCTAATGGTAGGGACATCAGAGTATGGCCTTTGCTGCTTGAGAAGCAGGACTGAGGAGACCAGCAAATTACTTAGGAATGGGCATAATTCCTACATGGAAGAAACGAGAATATTACACTGCACATCTATCCAATAGTGACAGGACTTGATAATTACAAACATTGGTCTCTTACAGATATGTAAAAACCATGGTTCTTCATGAGATCACTAAGAAATTTCTTTGTTACATTGACCTGAATAAAATCTTTTAGTTTTAGTAAATAAAGTTCATGAACTTTATAGAATTCAAAACTTTTCTACAGTTTGAAGAAGAGATTAAAGACAAGTTACTGTTACTGGAGAATCAGGCACTTCATATATAAACATTCACTATTATGTTGAAAACCAGAATTAAGTATCATGGTTTCTACATACTTGATGTTGCCTGAGTGGTTCAGGTGGCCTGGTCATATTTTCAACAGTGATGCATGATATTTCATTTACTAACTAGTGATATTTACTGCATGATATCTCTGTCATATTAGTGACTCAGCGATTTAATTTCTTGGAGGTTTAAAATGTTAAGAACTTTTGAAAATAGAATTTAACCTTCTAAATTGGTGTCACCTGCAATGATAAGAATAACACACAAATAAATTTATAATGAAGATATATTTGTTTGTACATTTATGAAAGCTATAAACCAGTGAATTGCCCTATATGGTTTCAGCATAATGACAACTATTGTGCAAGTGGGTGGTTTATCAATAAAATCAACATGTTGGGCCAAATGAGTAATTCAATAGATTAGACAGTCACCTACTACCTTCAGGGGAGGGTTTAGTGCTCTAAATAGGGCAAGCATCAGTGCTTTCATGTCAAGTGAAAGCACAAACTCTTATCAAGTGAAAGCACAAACAAGTGCTTTCATGTCAAGTGAAAGCACAAACAGCTGGAGAGTGTAAGACAGAAGTTTGGATAAAAATGTGTATTATATAAGTGAGAAAGTGAAATACCTTTTATTTATGCAGATACACAGTTTATTTTCTGAGTAGACCCTATCCAACACTAGCTGAGATACTTCAGAACTCTAGTTGACTTAGTTGATAAAGCTACAGTATGGTGCTGCCTTTCATAAGATGAAATCAATGTATATACTGTAACTAATATGTTTTCATCCAGATTTCTTTTCTGGATAAATTACTGTAATGAATAATAGAATACAACTGCTCAGAGGCTTTTTGATACCTTCTTTATTGCATTTTTTGATACCTTCTTGTTTGTCAATTTCTCTAGCTTCCTCTTCACTCAGTCACCAAGCTTTGCTATACCTCATTCTGCTATTACAATTATTTATTTCCAGTTATTTTAAGACATCATTATTAAATGCCTATAGGCATGATTATAGGTAATTTTACTCTGTGATAATATTACTTCTCCTAATTCCATCTTTTCTTAATCCTTGGTGAATTTTTTTTCACAGTCCTTTAACCATCTTTGTGGATATAAGTTTCTTATGTAGCAATATTCTTTCCTTGCAGTGCAACTGTCAAAAAATGAGGACTGTAACTGTATTTCAACCACATCACTACTAAATACAGAGATAAGATTTCTAGTTCTGACCCCTTTTCTTGGAAATTAACTAGTATAATAGAAACTTGTAAATTTTTTTCTTAATGAACCACATTGGTTGATCTGCTGACCTTTTTTTATTAACTGAGTCCGGATTAAACAGTTCCATTTTGTTTTCCTGAACAAAATCAGACTGAAAGGCCCATCACTAGGCAGATAATTTCTATTTATACTTCCCAGTTATTGTAACAACATTGTTTTTCTTCCAAATATCTGGAATTGGCTTTTCTTCTAAGACCTAATGAAAAATCAGCATTTATAATTATCAAAGTTCTGGGCCAGATCTTTAAGAAATTTTAAGCCTACTATTATACTATATTATAATTCCATGTTAAATGGGAAAATGTCTCTCTCCAGAGTTTCAGGCCATTATTCTTAAGAATTGTAAACTGTTTTTTTCTCACGTGACTCATATGGACTTAAATGCTATCATCAGACAAGCAGATAAATTCTCACAATAAGTTTATTGCAAAATTCTATAAAAATAATTACTTAGTGGAGAGTCATCTCTTTCAAGCTGCTTTCTGAAATGTACTGCCTCAAGTAGTGATGTTAATGCCACCAGAATTATGAAAATGACTGCATATTTCAATACATGAAGCACTTGGTCACAGAAATAAGTGGAAATTTATCTGTTAAAAAACAAAACAAATCTAAAATATACATTTTAGAAAAGAAAAGAAAAGAAAATCAAAACGAAGATATTAACTCATGTATTTAACAAAACTCATGCCCAACTTAACACTAAATTGTTCAAGACAACATATTCACAGTCATTAAAAATTGCCACAGAAATTTAAGACTTCCTAGATTGTTACTATCTAAAAAGAGCCAAAGTTGAGGCAGAGAGGATCAGCCGTACATCACATTTTTAAGAACACTGAAAAAAGTTGTCTGGTTAGAAAATATCTCTTAGAAATTACAACCCGATCACTTCTAACTATGTATGTTTAAGTAAAAGAATGTGTTGATTAAAACTATTTCATGGAGTGTTTATTATGCTATAAAATGATACCATGGAGTACTTACAATGCTCTGATAATCTCAGCAAGTCCTCAGCTATAAACACAATGAAGATGCTCTTGAAATCCAGCCCTGGTTACCTTACAGTGGTGCATCAAGATTTCTAAGTGCTCTTGACATGGTCTCCCTCTGATACTCTTAAATATTGGGAAAGTTTTTTTAATGGGTCACACAGTAGAACTCCTTAGATATTAAGACCATGAAAATTAGCTTACTTCACCAAGTACTTCACCTGCTTATTTGGCTCCTGAATCAGTAGATGTAATTTCCAGAATTTAAAAGGTTTTTTTTTTGGGTCACATGAGACACTATGGTAGGGATTTCCTACGTATAACTCTCATTTATAAAAAGAGGTACCTGTAGTGTAGTAGAACGAAATCTAAGGATCATGACTATTTTAAAAGCCTGTTTTCCTCTAAATCAACAACAATTGCTTAACAATTTTTAAATATTAAATCAGAAGGCAGAAAAGAATGGAAGGATGTGGACAAGATAGGAAATTAATATAATCAATGATTCAAGCTGAGCACTTGGTGCTCATAGTCTGTCCCTTTAAAAAAAGTTCCTTCAGCTTCAGAAAATTCAATTATGATGCAAGTTCACACAAGTATCTGAGTATGAAAATATGCAGATATGCACCCACTGGGATTTTCAAGAGGAGTTAAGTGTGTAGAGGTTCTTGCAAGTAACAACAGCAGCATTTTTCCAAGGAAGGCAAGCATATTTTTATAACATTTATCTCTAATTGTTCAAGTGTCTTACAAAGCTGAGCAAAGCTACAACTAAAGCTGAGTGAAAATTAACTCTAAAAGCCTTAAAAGCTAATTTTTTTTTTGAGTGGATCAGTAAGTAGGCTCAGCTGAAAACACTTTAGCTCTCATTCTGCTCATATATTAACCCCTTTCCTTATGGTGTAATGCACTGTTATATGCTGCCCTTCTCATGGTGCTTAGTTGCTTTTCATACAAAATGAGAAGAATCAAATCCCTAAAAGATTTCAAAGAACCAGTTTGGATTTTTTTTTTTTTTCCGGTTTTTGGTTCTCAGTGGACTTTGGTTAATTAACTAAAAATGAATAAAATATTCCTCTGGATGTTATCCTTGAAACAGAGTGAAAGATTTCAGTCAATGTGATGTTTCTCATTCACCTGAGAGAAACAGAGGTACGGTTAAAATAGTTATTCTGCTTGAACAGGTATTTTATTTGTAATTTTTAATTTTTTTTTTTAATAAATGACTGGTTTTAATCCAGGGACAGATCTACATTCAAATTGTGACAGAGCTTAATTTCAAATTTTTCCCTCTCTCCTTTTTCTACACCCTTCTTCCTTTTGTGATTAAGTAATCCCGTTGGACACTGTGTTCAAAAGTGAATGGAGTAGGGGTCATTTAACATCTGTAGAATATCAGGAACTTTTCAGAAGCATTAATTGACCACATCTTCTGCGAACTTTTGAAGTGCTTTGACAAGTGGGGATTGGTTCTTTCGGAAGGGCAGTAGGGCTGATTATTGTTATCATTGTCATTAGATAGGTGTGCTCACAAATGCAGCAAAATGTTGCATGATCACTTTTAGGAACTCAGATTCGGGCAGAAGCATGATCAACTTCTAAAAGTATCATGTCTATTGAACACCTCAGCTGCCACACGCATTAGGACTTAGCACCATGGACAAGTCATCCCTTTGTCATTGTCATGACATGAATTGTAGATGTCCCGATATTCCTTTCCTGTAATAATTGGGATAACCACACTGTTAGAGTCATGGTGAAAACCAAGAAACAACCACCTGCAACTAAGTATCCTTGCAAGGAAAGCAGTAAAGTCAAGATTACCTTGCTTTCTGCACAGAACTGGAGTGGTTGTTGGTGCACACATGCACAGCCATATGAAGTAGCTTCTTCAGACTCAACCCCTGAACTTCCCTGATTTTTATACAGTAGATGAAATGTCACTGGGCTAGACTTAGAGGTCTCTCTTAATGGAGCTCCTATATACTGTATAAATATATAGTATAGCTGTATGTATGTTATATATGTTCAGTATAGATACATAGCCTTATATATTATCATAAATATACCAAATTGAATTCAGTGACTAAGGAGGGTGTGAACTTAAAGGAATGATTAATCATCATTTAATTTGAGATCAAATTTATTTAATTTAATTATTTAATTTTTTCTTGGAAGAATCCTATGGGAACTGGCATTGCAAGGAAGAAGGGTCTAAGAGAGACTGTTGATATCCAAGAGTCGCTTCCTTTAGGGTCAAGAATGTTGCCTCCTGATGAGTAAGAACTTGGGCAAAGGGGACAAGATGAATAAAGAACTCCTGTCATTACCCAGGCATAAGCAAAAAACACACAGGAGATGGAAGCAGGGTCAGGCCACGGAAGGAATACAGAGAGGCTGTCAGACTAAGTGGAAATGAGACAGCAAAGGCCAAGGCCCCTCTGGATTTAAATTGCACCAGGGATGTCAAGGACAAGAAGAAGGGCTTTTTCAAATACATCAATAAGAGGAAAACAAAAGGATTATGTGGACCCATTACTAAAAGGAGGGGGACCCTGGTGACAGAGGATGCGGGGATATTGAATGCCTTTCTTCCCATTGTTCTTCATTGACAATACCAGCTCTCAGGAATCTCTGACTCAGACAACCAGGGTAAAGGAATATCAGAAGGAAGATTGCCTTGGTCCAGGAGGACTGGGTTAGACAACGCCTAGCCAAACCTGATATTCACAATCTGTGGGCACTGATGCGATGCATCCACAAGTGTTGAGAGAGTTGGTAGACACTAATACTGAGGCCACACAAACATCTTTGAAAGGTCGTGACAGTCAGGAGAGGTGCCTGAGGAATGGAAGAATGCAAATGTCACCCTGGTCTTCAAAGAGGGCAAGAAAGAGGACACAGAAAATTACTGTTAATCAGCCTCACCTCAGTCCCTGGAAAGGTGATGGAGTGCCTCATTCTGGAGGCTGTCTCAAACCACTTGAAGAACAAGGAGGTGATCAGGAGCAGTCAGTATGGATTCACTAAATGTAAATCATGCTTAATGAATATTATTTCCTTCTACAATGAAACAACTACCTTGGTGGATGAAAAGAGAGTGGTGGATATTGCTGCCTTGACTTCAGCAATGCTGTCAACACAGTCTCTCACAATATCCTGACTCATGAGGTTTGGACTGGATGAGTGATCAGTAGGGTCGATTAAGAATTAACTGAAAGCACAGCTGATCTCAGAGAGTCACAATCAGTGGCATAGAGTCTAGTTGGAGGTCTGTCAATAGTGGTGTCCCACAGTGTTCCTTACTGGGCACAGTATTGCTTAACTTGATTTCAATGACTATCATGACTTGGAAAAAGGGACAGATGCATCCTTGGAAAGTTTGCTGATGACACAATTTGTATAGCGGCCCAGCCAGAGCCACAGGCAGCCCTCTCCAGATGCATGATGTGCACACTGAAACCATGATTCTGCAAACAGTTATGCATGTGTTTACTTTTAGGCAAATTGCCTATTTCATTGGTTAGTTTTACATGTATCAGTGAGCGATTCGTGCAAGTAAATTTTAAAATATTATAAAAAGCAAGAAAGCACAGGATTTCTGAGAAATAAAACACAGCAAATCTCAGAGGGTCTCAATTGGTGGCACAGGGTCCAGTTGGAGGCTTGTCACTAGTGATGTTCCCCAAAATTCAATGCTGTGCACATGACTGCTTAACTTATTCATCAGTGACTTGGACAAAGGGGCAGATGCCTCCTTGGAGAGTTTGCTGATGACACAAAGCTGGGGGGAGTGGCTGATAGCCCAGAGGGCTGTGCAGCCCTTCAGAGGGACCTTGACAGGCTGGAGAGGAGGCAGAGAAGAACTGTCTGAAGTTCAGCAAAGGCAAATGCAGGGTCCTGCCCCTGGGGAGGAATAACCTCAGGTACCAGCACAGGCTGGAGGCTGACCTGCTGGGAAGCAGCTCTGCAGAGAAGGACTTGGGGGTCCTGGTGGATGACAAACTGTCCATGAGCCAGCAGTGGGTCCTGGTGGTCAAGAGGGCCAATGGCATCCTTGGTGCATTAGGAAGAACATTGCCAGCAGATTGAAGGAGGTGATCTTGTTCCCCAGCTCAGCTCTGGTGAGGCCCCATCTGGAGAGCTGTGTCCAGTTCTGGGCTCCTCAGCACAAGAGAGACATGGATCCCTTGTGGCCGGTCCAACAGAGGGCAATGAAGATGACAAAGGGACTGAAGTACCTCTCTTCCAAGGAAAGGCGGCGGGAACTGGAGCTGTTCAGCCTGGAGAAGAGACAACTGAGAGAAGAACTCATCAACATCTATAAATATCTGAAAGAATGGTGCTTAAGAGGATATTCCCAGGCTCCTCTCAGTGCTGGCAAGCAATGGGACAGTAGGCAACATGAGGAAGAACTTTACTGTGTGGGTGACTGAGCACTGGAACATTCTGTCCAGGGATGTTGTGGAGTCTTCCCCACTGGAGATAGTCAAGAACCATGGACATAATCCTGTGCCATGTGTTCTAGGATGACCCTTCTTGAATAGGGATGTTGAACCAGATGACATACTGTGGGTCCCTTCCAACCTTGCCCATTTTTTGGTTCTGTGATTCTATAACTGCCTAAAAGTTCATTATCTGATCTAAAACACTTATAGGTCTCCCTACAGTCTTTGGAGAAATTAGGGCATCTCCTGGAAGGCATTGCTTGTATTTTAGCCACCAGTTTTAAGACTGAATGAGCATCTCTGCCTATCTCCTTCCCTGGGCTGGTGTGAATACCAGAACTAATTCAGACTAGACTCCTACATATATATATTTAAAACCAGGGGACATAACTGCACTGAATGGCCTGAACAGCAAAGAGTCATGCCCAAATAATTATGCTGTTCATATATGATGAACCCCACTTTCTGCAATATCCATCCCCAGATACTAGAGCAGGCTGCCCAGAGAAGCTGTGAAAGCCCTATCCCTGGAAGTGTTCCTGGTAAGGCTTCATGGGGCTTTGGGCATAGTCTAGTGGAGGGTGTTGCTGCCCATGGGAAGTGGGTTGTAACTTCAAGGTCCTTTCCAATGCTAAACCTTCTATGATTCAACAATAAACAAAGAAAAAAATTTGCAAAGACGTTACTACTACTACTCCTATCCCAGGTTCCTATAAGCCTGGTATTTGCTTCCCTTGGTGGAGGAATGCTCCAGATAGGTGAAACACAAATATTTTGTATATAATTGTGTCACATGATGTATAATTTTCTTCAAAAACATAGCTGATCGTTATTATATACTTCACAGTATGAATAAAAGCACAGGTAACTATCTCAGTGTTGTCTATGCTAGACTAAGCTTCAAAGCTGATCTTTTTAACAGAACTTTTTTTTCCATGCAGTGTTTTCCAATGAAATAGCCTGCAGCTCTAATTTTCTTGTGTGAATTGTATTCCATGGAGATATGTTTCTTTAAATCACTTTTTCCTTCCTCTTTAAGAAAAATCAATTTTTCTTCCAAGGCTAGATTAATAAGCTATACCTGTTATAATGAATCCCTTTTACTGGTTCCCTCAGGGGCTTGAACACCTTCTAGAATGGTGTAAATTAAAGTGAGCCCAGATACTTTCCTGTGCTTTCCATCTCCTACTGTTTTCTTCATTTTCCCTTTGCTTTCTCCTATCCACTTGTTCAATTTCTCTTACTCTGAACTTCAGGTCTCCTCCTGTTTTGCCACTGTGCCTGCATTTGTATCTCTCTCAATATCAACAAGCAGGAAAGAACAAAAATCAAAGAATGGACTTTACCCAGGTGTAAATGCAAAATATATTTGTCCTCTATTTCCAATTTTGCTTTTGGAGTGTAGATTCACTCAATGATTAAAGTATAGTCTATACAGTTATATATCTCTTTTGATTACCATTCCACTCTGCTAAGTTTTGACTTTGGATGTTTGTATGTGATGCTTCCAGAAGATTCTTTAAGATTATTCTGCACAGAATAGCTTTCTTTTTTTAGATTTGCAAGGTCCTTCCCCTCGGTCAGGGCAATCACATAGAAAAGTACAGGTTGAAAGAAAGAATAATAATAAGACATCCTTTTTCTTGTCTCCTTTTGAAAATTTTTATTAAATAATCAGGTACAATTTTAACTCTACAGAAAAAGGATTAAGCAAGAAAACCTTTGATGAAAGCAATTTTAATATATTTCCTAGCTGTGTACTTTTCTGTTTTCCTTAGCAATAATTTCTTGATTTCCACACGTAACCATAAACTTAATGTGACCCTATTGACCTAACTGTGCACAAGGATTAAATGCCATTTCTGAAACAGGTACTGTTCTTCACCTATATAGGGATGTTTCTGTAATGTAATGTTCATTCTGTTATTAAGTGACAGCATTCCTCTTCCAAAACCAACATTAGAGGTTATTTTGGGCTTTTGTACCCTAATTTCGAGAGCCCATTTAAAATGTTTATGGTACGGCTGAGAAACCAATCAGTACTAGAACCAGTCACAGGAAACATGGCTGTAAGGGATCTCAAGAGCTTGCTTATTCCATGCTGTTCCCAAGGGGGATCCCTAACCCATTCCTTACAGATGTCTGCCCAATCAGTTCTTAGAGACCTCCAGTGATAAACATTCCACATTCAGGAAGTCTACTCTGATGCTGAACTATCCTTGCACTTAGAAGACTCTTTTTTATGCTTAAGAATTATTTACTTTGCTCTAATTTGCGCCCAAAGCTTATTGCTCTAACTACAACACACAGGAAGAATGATGCATACCCTTCTTCTCCATAGCCTGCCTCTTTCTTTCATAGAAGGGAGAATATTACTTGTTCTTTCTAAGTAATTAGCAGCTCAAATGATGATGATGTAGGAAATCTCTGGCTTTGCATAATAGAATAGCTTTTGAGCATATACTTACAATGCCCTCTACTGGGTTGGAATGCAAAATTTAACAGAGTGCTCATACCTGGTTAATAGTTAGTCCTTTCTGTAAATATATATATTTATATAAATAAGATGCACAAACTACTGCATACTGATCTAAGAATGATCTTGGTCAACAGTAGACAATATGTTATTTCTCTTCTGAATTTTTCTATAATCTTGTGTAAAGATGCATCTGAAATGATAAGTTCATAATTTATCTTTGTTACCCTCAAAGTAGTGTAAACATGTGTTGAGAATCAAAACTACAAAGGAACTTCTTCCATTGAAACTTGTTAAAATGTGATTGATTGAGGCCTGGTTCTGAAACCACTTCTTATAGAGGTGGAAAACAGCTGAAGAAAATGCTAAGAATATTAGTAGTGAAATGCATTGCCAGTAGCTGGGCTTGTATTTGGAGCAAGAAGAGAATAATTCTGTTAAGAGGACTGGCATCTCTTCTTTCCATTTTAATGCAAAATAAAATTACTTGCCTGAAACTGACATCAGCTGATGTCTTGACCTGAGGAAAACTGGCTCCAGGCTGAAGCATATTTCTGCATTTGAACAAAGGCCCTCCCACAGTAATGACATCTTTATTTCACACAGTGATCCAAATGGATTGGTACTTTTTTTGTTGCTGTTCCAAAGAGGGTTTAATTGATTAGCTTGCTGGAGGCCTGATGGAAAACTATGACAGAAGACTCTCAATAAAATAAGTACAGCCTTTAAAAATGAGGGTTTCTATAAACATCTTCTGAAATACATCCTAAACTGGTAGAGAACTTAATAGTAATTAGATTTGGAAATTTGCATTAAGTCTTTTAAGTCTATCTTCTGTGAATAAATTACTATTTCCTGTGCAGGAAAATTTCAGGATATTTAATTTAAAGTAATTTTTGGTGGCTCTGTAAAAATAGTTTAATTTTACCACACAGAAATGCAGCTCATTCTTTTTACTGTTTTTTAATGAAAAGATAAATGTTTTCTTGGCTAACTGAAATAATTAATAAAACCTTCCCAAACCAAAACCTCTGACCCTGTGTTCCTGGGTTTTTTTGTTTGTTTGTTACCTGTGATCCTCGGAGGCTGTATGAAGAGAAGTTGATCTGTAGGACCCATTGAGTCTCATGGCTCAGTAGAAGAAAGATCTCCAATGCCTCCATCAACTGTGCCTGTGCAAAGCCACAGAACTGACATAGGTATCTCTGGGAACATAATTCATGTGGGACAGTTTTTATTGCTGGTGACAATGTGCAAAGTGGAAATAATCAAGCCTGTACCTTAGCTCTCAGGCTGAGTGTTCAGGGTTGACAGCAGTCAGGGGCATCTTGAGAATACAGGCCTGTGAAGTAATTGAGCCTCAGCAATCTTCAACCTGTTACTAAGCTACTTTTTGAAATGCCACTGCATTCAAAATGATTCAAGAGCTGGAATTTCCTCTGGGATTTTCTTTGAGCAAGTTCCAGAGATTACCAGACCATGCATTTGATCTATGTTTCCAGATTCTGTATGTGTTTTCTTTTCTATAATTCAGTTCATTATATTTTATGCAGCATGTAGCAGACTTATACTCAGGAAGATATGTTATCATAATGCCACTGTTTCTCCATGCAACATATTTCAGGAGAAAATGGAAAATTCCATAATAAGAAAGGCAGAAAAGTACTTTTGCAGACTATAAACAATTCTCAAACAGTGACACTGTTGACATTGTTGATGTGTAGCCTGAGAATTTCAAAATAAGTTACAAAGAGAATGGATTTGTTAATCTTACTTGCTGTCTCTTTTTTAGGCCTTTTGACTGTACCCTTGAGTGAAACCTGACTGGATACTGAGCCCAGAAGATAGGGGTTTGAGGGGAGGAGTGATTTGCTCTCATATTGTAAAGAAAGCATGAGTCTGCAAAACTCTTAACTTCTCTACACTTCCCAGTTACCTGGACAGGCAAAAAGAAGGTGAAGCTAGAGGGATCTGGATGTTGTGTTCTTTCTCTGGAAGCAGGGAGCTAGGCTGGGAGTTGTCATGGTTATGCCCAAAGGAGAGGATGAAGTGCTGCATCTTGAGCCTGCTGAGGGAGATCGTGCTGCCTTTTGCTTTTTCAGGAGCAATGTGATGACATTGTGCATTCAGTTCAGCTCCCCTTTCCTTTAGTCCTTCTAACTCACTTCCAACTCTTTCCCCTCACATGATTTTGTGGATATGAAGTTTGCCTGAATTCTATTCATGAACATCACTGACCTGAATATCCAGCTTACAACAAAGGGAGGTTTTTCCATGTGACTGACTTTGTCTGGGTACAACTCTGAGCAAGACACTTGTGGGGTCTGAAGGTGTAATAGCAATTCCCATAGCATCACACCTTTCCAGGCAACGCCTTTTTTCAGCACAGGCATTTTTAGTATAAAATTGGTTTGTTTGGGCTCTTTGAACCAACTATTACAGTGGCTGCTGCCTGAGTTAAAATGCTTTTCTGTCACTGAAGAAAAAAAATCTATTTATCTGAGAAATTTTAGTTTATTGAGTGTTATCAGCAAAGACTTGAAAAATCCAGCAGCAGTTTGTTCCTTTATTACATCTGAGCAGAAGGAAATTCAGTGCTTCACTTACCTGCACTTCTAGGCATCAGCACAAGAAGGCACTAAAACACTACAGTTCTTCATCCATCAGTCTAACAGGCATTTGCTACTAATATTCCTCTAGACAGACACACTGTGCAAGCTAACAGCAAAGAATAAAGTGTTGTTTAAGTTATTATTCAGTGCATCATGCATCTAGTTCTCATTTACATTTGTGCAAGCATCCCTCAGTGTGCTGTTGTGTTTGGGAGTGCAGGTTTTCCATGTAGATCGATGAGAAAAGCCCAGCTGCAGGCAGCTGGCCCTGGGCCACCTTCCCTGGTGAAACAGACAAGTACTTCAATAATCTGATCAAAAGGAAAAAAACATCTACAGCCATGAAAATCGAAGCAATGGTATGGAGCCTGGAAAAGAACACAACAAAGCTATTCTTTTATTGCATATTATAAGGAGGTTTTAGAATTAAATACACTGAAGAAAGTGAGGTGAAAAAGAAGCAGTGTATTTCAATCTCACATTCATAGGATAATTCTGTATTTCTATTTACATAAACAGTATGAGACTATGACCTTGAGATACTAATTTATCCAGTAAGAACATCTTTGGTCAAAGTCTTACACTGTTATGCTCTCCATAAATCAAGAAGGGGCACAGCAAGATGAAGCAAAGCAATCTATCTGGATGAGCTTAAGGGGATGAAACCAGTGATAGCATTTGATTTCATATTGCATTTACTTTACTCTGATGCATATGGGATGCAGAACAGTGGGGAAAGAGTGGTTCTGTATTGTTTTGATGGCCACAATTTCTAAGTGCTAGCACTTCAAAGGGCAGCAGGTGCTAATGAGATTCCCATCAAAGCAACCTAATTTACATTGACAAGCTTGCAGAAAGTATCTCATATATTTAAGCATGGGACAAGCACCTGCTAATTTTTTCAGAAGAAAAAGGAAATATGTCAATAGATATCTGACTTGGCCTTGCTACCAGGCTAGCGCTCAAGGCCTGTGGGGATGAAATCAATCTCATCCTCTATCTAGTGCACTCAGTACAAGTGGCAAAAACCTTTGAAGGAAATTTGCTCACAGAGCTCTGACTTTGGAAACACAAGAAATTCTCTGAACATGTTGGAAGTTTTTCAGACTAGTGTTCTTTCTGCATCACATCTTCAAGAAAAGGTGATGCACCACATGAACTTGACAGGGAAAATTTTTCAAAGAGATAGGAGCTCTCAGTAGTACTAAGTCCAACATCTCTCCAGACAATATGTAGC
Source organism: Peucedramus taeniatus (assembly GCA_013400575.1). Classification (NCBI taxonomy): domain Eukaryota; kingdom Metazoa; phylum Chordata; class Aves; order Passeriformes; family Fringillidae; genus Peucedramus; species Peucedramus taeniatus. Next base: position 221,957 of record WBNO01024056.1, read on the forward strand.
AGCATGAATTCTGCCAGAATAACTTACGTGGCTAGGGAATTGGACAAGATGAAATCCAAAGATAATTTCAATAGTTTAAATAAACTATTCTATAAACTTGAAAAGTTTCATTGGATTCAGAAATTAATTTTGTGCAGTCCTCTAAAAATCAGATATAAATTGGGTGTTTTCTGAATGGCCTGCAAAATCAATTGCTCAATACAGGGTGTTGAATGGGAGTAAGGAAAAGACATCAAAGACTGGGAGAAGGAGGGGAAGGACAGGACCTACTTAAGTTGCCAAAGTCAATTTATTCTGTAAACTGCACTATCAGAGATCAAACTACAATTCTGATACTGGTTCAGAAACTATGATATTGGATCAGCCTGATCCACCCAGTCTTTTATCTTTTTCTGAAGGTTTCCAGTATGTGCTGCTCAAGGAGACAGAAGACAATATGTTCCTCTGTTTCACTACAGAGAAATTTTTTCTCTGGGAATTTTTATGCAAATTGCAGACAATGACAGATTGATGCCAATTATCAATAACTAATTTTTGATATTGGCATAAGATACCAGGGGTTTCTTTCTCAAAATATCTTCTGTGTGGCTTTTTTTTTTTTTTTTTTTAATATGCATAATTTCAAACAGCCTAGAAACTTCTTTCTCTTTCAATGATTTTTTGAAATTTTTTAGTGTTTGTGTTTTTTTAAAGAGTTGCCTTTAGGTTTTAGCAAAATCAAATTGCTCAATCCACTGTGTCTTTTAGGTACTTCTAGGTATGTATGTGTTTTCTGGATGATGTGGGCCTTTCATATCTGCTGCTTCTCTGCCTTCTGTTGAGTTAGAGAATAATGTTCATAAAGAACATAGTAATAACGTCTACAAAAATAGACATGAACGGACATGTGACAACATAATGTCTCAGACTGAAAGGAAGACTTAAAAATTACCCAGAGATGTACAAGATTGTAATAAATGGGCATCAAAAATATCAAGAATATTTACATACATAAATCTATATAATTGAAATCTATAATTTCAATTTGGAGATTCTTTAAAAATCAATGGTGCCATCAGCATGGTGATATAATGCCAGTGACAGACTTAATTAAGCAATGTTGTATACCAAGCCCAAATACTAAGGTATAGAGTAGAAAAGGTATATAGAATAAGGAATACAGAATGCTTGAAGGAATATATATATAGCATAATAAACATGCTTAAAACAAATGTTCACTGGTATCCACCTAATTATTTCATGCTTAGGTATGTTTTAAGTGCTACAATTTACATATTGGAGATTTTGAAAAAATCTCTCTCTGTAATTATTGTATTTGTTTGGGTTTTTTTCATTTCTAAAGTAACTCAGGACCTGTAAAGATGGCACAAAGTAGTCATAGCAAAACTGTGTGAGTCAGACACGTAGAACAATTTTGAGCAGAAGAACACAAAAAATGCAGCTTCATTTGAAAGAGAACTTGTGACCCTAGTAACTTGCATATGTTGTGCCTGCCATACTTGATCCACATAAATTTATAAAAGCTGTTGCATCAGGGGACTTAATTCTGATGAGAATCTGTAGTCTTGTACTGCACCATTAAATCTGATGGGAAAATTACTGGTGAAATCAATAGGAATAGAAATGAGAGTTCTGTAATTAGAATGGGTAAATGGATTAATGGATCTATTGGAAAAGAAAAAAAAAAGATCAACTCCATTAAATAGATTTTAATTGACAAGGACACATTTTGGACTTGAAAACTTAAATGCCTGATGAAACTCCTGTTAGTGTTCAACAAATGCCAGGTTTTTTTTAGTCAGACCAGCAACTGAGGAGTACCCCCAACTTTCTCTCTCCAAAGGCTATAAAGATCAAAAGGCTCTTAATGAATATATAACTATAAATTATAAATATATAAGGATCTAAACGCTATAAAGAAAAAAGACCACCTTCCATGGTGTTCTACAAACCTTTACCAGGAAACTTTTAATTCGTTTGTTTGTATTTTAATTCCGGTTTAGTTACCCACACAGGGCTATGGAGAAAAATACATACAAAATAGAAACTCTTTGTGCTGTCCAGCTCTACACCTCCGCTGAAAAACTGAAGGTGTCACTTGATTATAACTGAAGAGTTAATAAACTCCATCTTTAAATGGATATTACTTCACTAGGTGACTGAGAAATAAAGCCTTTGTTGTAATTTGTAGACTTCTGCCTTTGAGGGATAGGTCAAGTTTAAATGCATAGCATATCTTTATTGTTTTACTAGGTGTCTATTTTTGGTTTTTTTATTCCCTTAATCTTTTATAAAGATCATTGGTGTTTGTATTGTCTTTGAGTTCTACTTTTAAGTTTTGATTCTTGTCCTTCATCTGCGCAGCAAAAGGCAGTGCTTAAGCTGTGTTTCAGCAGCAAACTTCTGACAGAAGAAAGGCTTAAGATTTCATTGAATGACTACTGGGGAGCTTGCAAGCTCTTATTTTTAAAACCACAGATGAGAAACGGAAATGAAGAAGCAGAAGATTAAATGAAAATATGAAATTGCATTTATAGAAAAATTTGTTCTCTGTCTGAATTAAGTGTGAATTCCCTCCCTATAATAAATCAAGCAAATAAAATAACTGTATAGAGCCTGGAGAGGTGATAATTTAGAAACTTGAAACAAGAAAGTCTAACAAAATCAGGACCTGTCCAGACCAAAATTACTGAGAAATATTTCATTTTCAGACATTAATCTTCAGAGACATGATTGCTCTACGAGATTGGCAAGCAACTAAACAGAAGAAAATATCTCTGAGTGGCTGGTCTGCTATAGTTTCTATAGCATTTAAAAATGCACTGGATTCTTCAAAAAGAAAAGGCAGGTAAAATGATTCTTGTTGAAAGAAGCTTTGTCTCATTAAATACAGCAGAGAGGATAATGGAGAGTTGGGATGTTCAAGCCTCTTCACAAACTGATAGAACAATCAGATAAATCAGTATGATTTCCCAAAGCCCAGCCCTTGGACACAATAATATGACAAAGAGTCAGAAGTGCCAGGTATGTCTGTGCTGAGCTGATGGAGACTTTACAGGCAGTTGCAATATGGCAAAGCAGCCTTGCCAAGGCACATCACTTAAGAGTCTTGTTGTGTTATATCTCTTACCTTTCTGTTTTGGTTGATAAAAAAAGAAAAAAAAAAAAAAACTAAAAGAAATTTTTTTCTTCTAACAGTCATGACATCTTTTTGTCCTGTGGTAGATGGAAATCAGGTTTTGTTGTGATCTTTCCCAAAATATCTGAAAAGATGAAATATACATAATAAAGACTTCCCAACTACTTCTGTATGTAGGTCATAAACATCACTTCGGTTCTCTGGCTCTCACAGACATGAATTTCTTCAGCATTTTTTTATACCTAGACTTTAGAAAAGCCTTTGTCACTGTCTCTCACAACATTCTACTGGCTGCTCATGGCTTGGACAGGTGTATTTTTTGCTCAGTAAAAAATTGGCTGGAAGGCTGGGCCCAGGGAGTGGTGGTGAATGGGGTTATATCCTGCTGGTGTCCAGTCATTGCTAGTGTTTCCCAGGGCTCAGTATTTTGGCCAGTCCTGTTTAACAGCTTTATCAATGAGGGGTTCTTTGTAGATCTTTAGAACATCTTTATGAATGAGGAGATTGAATGCACCCTCAGTCAGTTTGCCGATGACACCAAGCTGGGTGGGAATTTTTATCTGCAGGAGAGTAGAAAGGCTCTTCAAAGGGATCTGGACATGCTGGATTAATGGGCTGAAGCAAATTTTATGAGGTTCAACAAGACAAAATGCTGGGTCCTTTTGGGTCATAAGAACAACAGGCAGTTCTCCAGACTTGGGGCAGAGGATCTGAAAAACTGTCTGGTGGAAAAAAAATCATCAATGTGGTCAAAAAGACCAATAGCATCCTGCCTTTTATCAGAAATAGTGTGGCCAGCAGGACCAGAGCAGTGATCATACATACCCCTGTACTCAGCACTCTGTTTTTACTCTGCACCTTGGATCCTGTGTTCAGTTCTGGGCCTCGCATTCCAGAAATACACTGAGGTGCTGCAGCACGTCCAGAGAAGGGCAACAGCTGGTGAAGGGTCTGGAGCACAAGTCTGATGAGGAGCAGCTGAGGGAACTGGGGTTGTTTAGTCTGGAGAAAAGGAGGCTCAGGGACACTTTATTGTTCTCTACAACTGCCTGAAAGGAAGGTACAGCCAGGATGGAATTGTTCTCTTCTTGCTACTAATAAGCAATAGGACAAGAGAAAATGGTCTCAAGTTGTACCAGAGGAGGTTTAGATTGGCTATTAGAAAAAGCTTCTTCATGAAAAGGGCTGTCAAGCACTGGAACAGGCTGCCCAGTGCAGGGGTGGAGTCCCCATCCCTGAAGGTAGTTAAAAGGTGCATAGGTGTGACACTTATGGACATGGTTTTAGCAGTGGACTCAGCAGTTCTGGGTCAAGAGTGGGACTCAATGACCTTGGAGGTTTTTTATTTGAAATGATTCTATAATTCTGTGATTTTTAAGCATTTCCTGGGGAGGAAATATGTGTCCTGCAAAGAGCTGAGCACTTAACTTCCTGATATAAGAAAATTAGGGAAAATGCCAAATGTACTTCTGGCCTAAAAAGAAGCTTTATCTTTTTCTTCTCAGTAAAAAAAAAAGTCAAAAGATCTTATCTGTGCCTAGCAACGGGAGAGAATATATACATAGCAAAAAATAGAGATAAGAATTTAGAATTAGATGGAATGACCCCTATCTATCTCTAGAATAGCAGATATTTCTGAATTACAGACTTAAAATATCATTTATACGAACAAAGCCTAAATGTCACTGATACATCAAAGAATAAGATTTGAAAACCAGTGTCTCATTTAGTAAAATAATTTGGAGGTATACAGTGACTTTAAAATGACCCTTTAGAGTATACAGAAAAAAAAAATCATATATATTAAGTAAATGTTAATTTTTGTCAAATCTTTCTTTCACAGGGTTGGTGCTTAATTTTTTTTCCAGAGGGAAGCTCAGATTTTAAGAGAAAATAAAATGTCTGCATTGATACAAAATTACCTATGCTTGTCTCAAGTTTTAGAGCATGGAATGGGGTCTAAGTTAATTTTTAAAGCTTTATAAAGGTGTGAATAAGCCCACTAGCCATAAAGAAAAAGAAAAGCTGAAGGAAGCAAAAGAGCATAATTTTCTGAGTAGCAGTTTTGAGAATTTGCAACTTTGTGATTGCTCAAAAACCAAAACAATGAAATGTGGAAAAATAATGCAGAAACATCTTAGGGGAAATTATCAAACGGAATAACAAGCACAGAAATAAAGATTTTTCTTTTTGTGGTATCCTCTTTTAAAGCTGAATGTTTGAACATCTTGCTGGGAGTAGAGAAGGAAAATAACTCCAAGTTTCAGGATAACCCTAACCAATTTTCAGAAATATTTCACTGGAGGTTTTCCAGTGCCAGTAGCTGGGAAACTTGCAATTGTTTCAAGACTGATGATATGGAACATAAGACAACATTTCCTTATTTCTGAATAAAGAAGAATAAATACTGGGTTAAGCAGAAAATCAAAATAAGAAGCAAAGAGTGAGAATGAGGGCTTAGTGAAACTCAGGTCCCTTGTTCGGCTTCTGCAACTCCGTGAATTTGGGTACAAGAGCCAGATTTTCCATTGACAAGTTTGAAAGGGTTGCCTGCAAAAAACAACTTTGACTGATGACCTGACATGTACTTTTTTAAAAAAAGTGTATGAAATATAACTTTTGATGACCATTTTCAGGAATAGGGGAAGACGCTCACAAGGAGAGCCTTTGAGTCTCTACAGACACACATAAAATCTCCTCCAAAATAGCACTGATCTTCACAGTTCAAGTTTATATCACAGGTACTACCACCACAGACCATGTGGCAGTGAGGGTAGGTGAGGTTAAGTAACGATGTTGGATTGCAGTGATAACAATAACCACAGGGTAACAACTGCTATCCACCGGAAAACTTGCTCAGCTTCTAATAAGTAGGTTGGCTGCATTATGTGAAACACTCCCCCTTCACTTTCACCGCTATTATGATCACTCTGTTTTATAATTTTTTTTTTAAGAAGTGGTATTTTATTTTGTAAAAATTAAAATCTATAAAACTTGGGAAAAAGGAAATGATCAATTTTCCCTGAGAAGTTGGAATTACAATAAGGGGTTTTTTTCCTGCCTTCATTACTTCAAAGCTTATTTACTTATTTGCTTCTGAATACATTACAAAAATAATTTTTTCATGGCTTGAAATTGAAGTGCAAAGTTAAAATTCAAAGGAAAAGTTTAAGCAAATGTGAAATGCTTAAATAATATTTAGTCTAACAGTATAATTAACGTGTAGCAGCTCTACATCTCACACTATCCTCCCATCAGTTTCTGTGGTGCAGATCTCTGTTTGCTGATGGAACTGTGCAATGGTAAAATGTAGTAAAAATCCTCTTCACCACCAGACTACAGGGACCTATGCTTGTCATCGAATTGCAGAAGTGAAAACCATACTAAAGCAACCTGCAAAACTCAGTCAAGGGTTAAGCCCTGCCTATGCTAACAGGAGAAAGACAAAGACAAAAAGATCATAAGGAGAAGGGACAACCTGCATCAGATACCACACCAAGAGACAGAATGAGCACAAGTGAGAGCCAGCAGAGAGGGTACACGAGTAAATGAGGACTGCTCAGTATCTAGCACATCACTCTGCAGTAACAAACATCCCACTGACAGCCATAATTTGCCAGTCTGCCCTGAACTGCAAGTCTTGCTCTGGGACAATCCACAGCGGCTGCTGTACCTGCTGCCCATGCTGCTGGTCCAGTTGGCCAAGGCTCTGCTCCAGGTCTGTGCTCAGCTGTGGGTGCTGTAGCAGCTGCGAACCCTCCTCAGAGACAACCAGCTCTGACATCCATCCAAGCTGCCTCAAGATCTCTACTACCAGGAACCGCTGAAATGGACCTTGAAATCCCCAGGATTGTTGTCTGGCTTCTGTTTCAGCCTGAATGCTTACATGGTCATCACACAGGATTTGTTCCACTGTTTCCTGCTCAGCCATGCCATTGGCATAATCTCTTCCTGCAAACTTTTGTTCAGTACTGTTAGCTGGATGTGGTAGGCTTCTGCCAGTGTGAGAGAGCAGCTCCTGTGTTAGCCAGAGCTGGTAAGGCAATGGCTCAGCAAAGCGGTTGTCCCAGTGGTAGAAATACCTTCCACCTTAGTGGATGTACACAGACATGCTTTGCAAACAGAGACAGTATTATTTCCCCTTTCCCCTATTTTAAAATGGGAAAAACAGACCCAAAAAAAAAAGAAATTTGTTCAAAGTCATCCAGAAGGCAATGGATATTTTTGGTACATTCAGAAAACCCCAGAAATCTTTGCAAAAGTCTTAGGAGAAGACTCTCTATCTCCGTATATTTATCTATATATTTAAATATATCTTAGGAAAAAAAACCCAAAATTCCTCTTAATGACGTAACCGTGCTTTTTCTTTCTGTCTTATATACGCACACACACATCTATCTATCTATCTATCTATCTATCTATCTATCTATCTATCTATCATCTATCTACATAGATATAGATAAATATCTCAAAATTTAAGTTTGAACCCTGTGGACCATGTCATTACTAGAAGATGGTTACTCTTATGCCCTAAAAGAAATCTGAGAGCTTGTCATTTTTAGTCATGCTGAGTCATAAATTATCTGATTTTAAGCCAAAATTGAGCCATGTCTAAAATTTAATCTGCTTTATCCTCCTTTACTGGTAAGCTGAGTTTTATCATCCTGTCCACCACCTGAATTACACCTCAATACAACAGATGAAGTAAAAATATATATGAACTATAAATCTTTGCTGCCATCACAGTCAGTATAGATTGAGAAAAGAGCCACCAGCCCTGTAACTAATGCAAGTGGTCTCACTTAGCCAGAGACTCCTTGTAAAGGAGCTCCAGCTGCTATTTTCTGTTCAAGTTTTCACTGATTTTCCATATGTCTGAGGGACCAGAAAAAAAAAATTATATCTTACTGCTGTGTGAAAAATTATAAGGTCCTGCTGAAATCTTGATATTTGGAGAAGATTTTCAATAGACTGTTCAGGGAATGCTGTTGAACAGGTTTATTTGGGCCTTTGCTATGCAGCAGATGAAGCAACTCCTGACCTCGAGTTGCAGGATTTGCTGCCTGGCTGTGCCTTAAGTACACGTGGCATTGTGATTCAAGCAGAGGGTTAGTAGCAGATGGTAACTGTGTCTGCATCCAGACAACAAGAGAACAAATTACCCTGATGATTCTGCCTTGCTTCTAAACTGAAGGTATTTAGCTTAGCTGGCAGCCAAGCAGCACATTTATGAGATACTGGTTTCTATGCTGTATGCTGTGATAAAGTATTACTTTTTTGCTTCAGTAATGAGTGAGGGACAAATTCATCCCTTTATTCTGAGAATGGCATTAACTCAATTTACTCGGATGACAGAGCAGTGAACTCAGGAGAGGTGATTTCAGGTCTTGGTTTTTTAATTTATCTAAGGGTGCATCATTTCACTTCTCTTGTCACTTTTACCAGTGAAAAACAGGGAGGATACTGATCTCTGTAAAACACACTGAGACCTACTGATAGAAAGTCATGGAAGAAATTACTAGTTTTACCCTATATATCTCTAGTTCAAATTACTCCCTCAATGTAGGTAAACCATTTCAGTTTGCCATCTGTGATCTCTGACTTGTACCAGTTATCATTTGAAAGACAAAAATAAATACTTAACTGTTGAAAAATAGTGTGTGGCATCCATCAAACAAGCAAAATAACCCCTTTTCAAAATCAAATACTTTCTGGTTTTACATTTAGTTCCTTGACACTGGAGTGCATCCCAGATGCTTGATTGATTGCCAGAGAGGGCAAACACAACCTCTTCATTATGCTAATAATGAAGTAATAGAATTTCAATTACTTTTTTGACAAATGTCAGTGATTAATTAATTCTCTAGTCAGTATAATCAGGTTGATAATCCTTTTGAAACCAATGTCACCATGAGTTTCATACAGTTTTTCACAGAAACAGTCATAGATGAAATAAAATGTCAAACTGCACATTCAATCATCCTGCATGTTTTGTCCTGAGGCCCCTCTCTCTCAGGGCCCTGCTTTTTTTTTGTGAGTGGACCGATGCCAGATGTCTGTGCCTATGCCTCTCAAACTAAAGCTTGATACTTGGCATTTCAGAAGCCACAAGTGGCCTCCCTCTTGATGCCTTAATCTCACTGGGGATGTGATGCTGGACAGCTTTCTGACCTACGTCAACAATGTGGTGAAAGTGCTGCCTCCCCATCAGATGCTGCCAGATGTGACCAGAGGAAGCCTGGGCTCCCTCAGTGAAATGGAATGTTCTGCTTCACCACCCTCTCCCTGCCAAAACAACCCAGGGACAAAATCCTGCAGGAAATCCAGAAAGCCTTGGGGGGGGTGATGCTAAATCAACCAGCAGCTACCTTGGGGAAAATGGGGGGATATCAGTCCTGTCCTTAGGTTTACACACACTTTTCAGACCACTTATAGGCCTTTCGTTCAGAAAACCCCCACACAATCCCAAGAGCTTAAATTCAGTATACATGAAGGAGAGGGACAGTCCTTCTGTTTTCAAACACAGGGGAATTTGGGGTTCACTTGGCTCAGCTACCCTTGCAGCTTGACTGAGGCCTATCTCCCATGAAAATTCCACAAGGACTGGTCCATGGTTTACTCTAAATTAGAGAAAGTTCCAGTCACTCACCTCAAACCTGTGTCATTTGAAACTCTTTGGGACTCCAGTGGTCCAATATTTTATTTTGTGATAGTCTGATGCCATGTATTTGAAGAAACATTTGGACGGAAGAATTTCCCACCCCATGAACAATCAAATAAATGCACCATTACCTAATGTCCTTGGCAGTGAAGTCATCTTGAAGCTGCAAATCAGGTGGAATGCCAGTCTTCCTTATGGCCCTTCTGTCAGTCCATGAAGCACTGTAGCAAAAGAAAGATGCTGCTGTGTATTGTACTTGACCCATGAGATGTTCCCCAAGAGTGCTGTCTTCAACCTGAATTCGGTGGAAATATTGTAAAGAGCATCACGATTCTTGGTGGGATTGAGGGGTTGAAAAGATGCCAAGAGATGTCGGCACTTCAGACACAAAAAGGTACAGACCTTAAGGTGCCTGGGAACTTTAGCACTGGTGTTACAGAGTAGAGATACCAGAGGTATGAGAGATTTGAGCACTGAAAATTCAAATTTAGTATTAAGATTCTTTCTAAACTCAATGTACAAACATTTGTTTGGACCTGGGGCTTTGTCACCTCTTAGAGAGGCAGGAGCTGAACTTCTGACCTACAAATACAGTCTTCTCTTTCAGTTCTGTTTTTTTGATAAATGCTTGACAGATACAGAACAGTGTGTTTTGAAAGTCATTCAAAAGTCAGCAGTGATGCTTTTCATTTCAGAAAGACATATACTGTGTACGGAGTGACACCAAGAAACTTTGTGCTCACTGACTTACTGTAATGGAGGGTTGTTTAAGCTTCTTTCATGTTCTGTTTCTCAGTGTACAACAAGGTGGGTGGAAAAAAACTCTTTAGTCTTTCCTGTTTGAAAAATTCAGTATATTGAACAAAGGCAGCACACCCCCTTTTAGAACATAGCCCTCTATACTTAATGTAAAGTACTATATGAAAGACAAGGAGATGTCAAGTGATACGAGGGTCAAGCAGAAATCATGAGTCATTGTAATGTTGATATGAAAACAAAATGAAGGAGTAGCAATGGTGGTTTGTGCAGAGCTGTTAACCTATCTAGTCTTTCATTATTACCTCCCTTTACTTCAGAAAACCAAACTGTAAGACCATGTAGAGAGGGAGTGCAGCTTCCGTGGCAATTATTTTTCCTGCCCTCACAGAGAACAGGAAGAACAAGGCAAATCAGTGCTTGTCCTCCCTTGTCACAAACAGAGTATAGGATGCATGTTTTGGATGGCTCACCTTTAGCCTATTTTGTGCTGCTCTTATGATTGTGTAGTCTTAATAAATTTTGGTTATAAAATTATTTGATACAAAGTTACTCTGAAACCTGGAGTGATCAAGCACTCTCATTAAGACATCCGTGAATGGTTAGCCCTCGAGGGCAAGTTTGGAATTGAATCAACTGGCTACAGTTCGAGTTCTGTTCTTTACAGAAAGGAGTTATTTTTGTTCTCAGACAATGGGTATGGCTTTCATGCTGTATCAGAGGCTTTAGATAAATGCAAAGGTTTTAGAGACCATCTTTCTCTTATTCTTGAAGTTCAAATTTATCTGGTATTTGGGCTTAAATTTATCACTTACAGAGGACCTCACTTGCTTAGGATCTGACAGTAGGGCACATCTCTACACCCAGCAACAGTGTCCAAAGCAAGTTCATGCAGCCAAGGGTGAGGAAAGTCCAGCTTCAGGAAGCTCATTACAAACTCCTATTTGAATAGCTTCTGTTTTGAAACTGCTGCTCTGCTAAAAGGGTGTGCATCCTCCTTTTATACTCTGTAGCCTGACAGCATCTCACTTGTCTCTGCAATGGAGATTGTGCCCATGGAGAGAGAGACAAGTTTATTACAAAGATGTTGATTACCAACTACAGCACCCAAAATATGAAATGGAAAAAAATGCATTATTTATCAAAGTGAGAAGATTTGAAGCCTGAGGAAGTACAAAATCATTAGGCACAAACTGCTATGAACTATAAGGGCAAAAAGGCTGCAGCTGCTGATGTTAAGGGTAATCTGAAAGGATATGAGGCAATGCTAATCTAGCTCCTGATAGAATGTGGAAAATTGAAAGTTGGTACCTTTAATGATGCTTTAAAAATATGAATGAAGATAAAAATATTTTTCTGTGAGTGGTTTATTTCTAAAACTATTTTATGCTTTGTTTTGTTTTGTCATTCTTGTTTGTTAGTTTAATAAAAAATAAAATAAAACCATGTTTTAGATATTCCATGGATGACTGCACTGAACTAAAATTTGAATTCATAAGTAGTGAATTATAAAAACCCAGTTATTAACTAAGAGAAATAAATCAGACTCTTGCAAAAAATAGGCTCAAGCACTGCTCAGCAATGACAAAAAGATCCCTGTGTTATCTGCACTATTTTCAGCACAAATCCAAAACATAATCCCATGCTAGTTACTATGAAAAAAAATCAGCTCTATCCCAGGAAAAAACAATACAGCATCTTTTGATACTCAAGATATCAGCACAGAGCTGCCAGATACAATCACAAGAAAATCTGACTTTTATGGAGCCACATTGCAGGCCATGGTATATCAGGCCTGGTATCTCAGGGATTCTGAAAGGCACTGGAAATCAGTAGATAGAAAATTGATATGCATCCTTTGTTTTCATATTTAGACATTGATATTGCAATAATTTATGCACATGGATGTCTATAAATTTTAACAGAATTAATTGCTATCCTCATTGAAGAAGTCTCATTGACGTTAAAAACGAAAAAGACTGAAAACTTGGAGTCTGGTTTTCAAAATTGTTGAACTTCCCATAGCAAGAAAAATCACAAGAGCAAAAAAAAAAAAAAAGGTTCACTGATGTCAATAAATTAAGATAATTTTAAAAAGAGAAAAGGTATTGAAGTGAAAACACCATATATTTATTAAGATGGACATAAGGCTTTTGATGAGTTTGTAAGTCTGTTGACTATTGTGGTTTCCAGCTCAGCGCATTGTTACATGCATCAAAACTGGGATACACATAAAAGGTGAATCTGGGGACTTACCTGCTTTTGTCACAATTTGTCATCCATTTCCTTGCTTCTGACTTCATGAATGCTCTTATGTAATGTTATATGTTCCTCAAAGTGACATGATTGCTCTTGGGCATTACTTTGTCTATCCACTGCTCCTTCATTTTTCAATGGAAATAAAACTGTGAAAAAATATTCTTTTCTCTCCTGCCCATCATTATTATCCAGTTCTTTTTTTGGAGTATTGACATACAAATTCTTGTATGCTTAGGAAAACACAGCCTCACTCCTGTATTGCCCCAGTCCAAAAGCTCCCTTTTATCCTAATACCCTACAAATGCCTTTGTAGAGGTCCTAAATTTCCAATCTCTACTCTAGTTTTGGTTTTTTCCTTGCATTCTCATGCTAGTCCACTTTTTTGACACTACTGGGAAGGTGCCTTACTTAGCCCTTTTCAACTGAGACTATCCTATTGAAGGGATATCCTATCCTGAGTATATCCTATTGAAGAGACTGAAGAAATCTAAGAATAGAGAATAAAACTTAAAATGCATTTTTCCTCTTCTGATTCATTACTCCTAAAAATGGGATCTTTCCACCTTCCTTTTCACTAACCTGGTTTTGTATTGCTCAAAGACTCTGAAGACTCCAACAGAGTGCATCTTCATTTCCAGAGAAAGGCACTATGTGTAGTGTCCAATGGTAATGGAGTTTGCTCAAACTCTGATAATTATTGGAGATGCTCTGGTAGATTAAAAGTTGGGATAATTATTACCAAGATAATTTATGAAAGCTTGTATTTTTAAAGTTAGACTTTAGCAACAGCTGAGTAAATCATAATTGACTCTGAAATGTTTTTCTTCATGGTTTTCTCTAGACAGCGTAAATGTTACCAAGCTGGTGTGGTACCAGCTGTCCTTACCACATTTTATAAGATTTAACACCTTTGGACATAAAGCCCCATGGATTTCGGTACATTTTTCACCTTCAATTTCAGTATAAATCATGATCTTTCTTTTTTCATTTTCATGCAACTGCAGCCAACCTTGGACAGCTGTTCAAGACAGATCATGTGATGAGTAAAAAAATACCCAAACAGGCTTAAATGCAATGATGTATAAAGAGCAACCCTCACATATGTGAAACCTGTCACAAATATATGTAGATATTCTGCACCAAAAGGATTTTCCTGTGGAACTATGTATGTGAAAAAAGGCTTTTGAATCAGAACATGGTACAGAGTCTTGCAGGACTGTGTTAATTTGATTTGACAAGATTGCAAAAATGCAGAAAAATATGAAAGGTCTACTCTTTTAGTCAAGAAAAATCAAAAAAGAAACAACAGAATAAGTGAAAGCAAGGTAGAAACCATAAAGATATGACATTAAAAATTGACACAGAAAACCAATGAGCAATACAGTATTTTTGGAAGGGGCCCTGCGCAGTTGTTAAACCTGGGAAACAACCATTTATGATAGATATTACAAAAATGCTAAAAATAGGTAATAAAGGGAAAGATAAATTTTAAAAGCAGGTTTAATATTAAAGAGAAATAGACTTTAGATTTGCTATTAAGAATTCCTTATATTTTTGAAACATTCTCATCCATGAAGCATAGTGAAAAATGGTCTGCAATTATGAACCAAGGGCAGCTCACAATGGCTTCATTCAGAAGAAATACATTCTATATAATAAAATGCAAAAATATATACAATGGTAACTGATCAAATTGTGTGGTGGTTACTGACTTAGAACTGATCTCATATCCATGAGATATCATTCAGAAGTCAGTGATAAGGTACTGCTGACCTACATCAGGCAACATACATTTATTTACAGTGTGGTGACAATACACTGAACACCCAAACATTTTATCTCTGACAATCTTTAAATACCAGAAGATTCTAGATACTCAAGAGAAAAAGCTATGGTGAATACCTACCTCTATCTGATTATCCTTTACTACTAATCCTGAATTTGGAATGAGAGAACAAAGGTGATTTTAATTTTTTTTTTTAATTCTGTAGAGGGGAGGCTGCTAAGCCTTGGGAGTGTGCATGAGTAAGGGTATTGCAATGAATAATCCAGTGTTTTCTTTTTGTGTTTTCCATGAAGGAGGAAATCATCAGTGTACCAGTATATCTGTCATGCTACTGAGCTATGTATGGTTCTCTTGGTTTGGCTGATGATTCTTACAGTTTTTTTCTGTGGTCAAGGCACATAAAATATGCAGAGAACTGTTTCTGACCATTTTGCTACACCTTGCTGTAAGAGAAGGCAAGGTAGTTGTGCTTTTGTGAGTTTCCACACAATGCCTTACGTTTATTTGGAATGCAGAATTAACCACAGAAAGAAGGTACAACTAATCATATCAAATTATTTGAAATTTCCTTTTCAACTCAGTCGCCTTTTCTTACTGTGTTCTTTTAGTTTGCAAAGACAGAATGTCTGAACACCTTCATGTTGAATTGACAATATTCTAGAACTGGGAGATCTGACTTGCATTTCTTGGGTCAGGACACGTGGCACATTTGGGTAAGAGTACATTTTATCACTGACTAGAAAAAACACGATTGCTAGCACTGTTATCTCAGTGACACAGCCAGGCACTATTTATAAGGGTTTCAGATTATCCAGTTATAAGTTTCCAGTTCAAATATTTTTTTTTCCTTCCTTCCTTCC
>WBNO01024057.1:0-96127 GCA_013400575.1 Peucedramus taeniatus
TCATGCTTCTTTATCCCACATAAGCATGTTAAAGATGCAGCAATTCTCTTAAGGCTAAAAGTCACACAAAATAATCAAAGACTTCATGACTGAGATGCAGAGATATAGACAGAAAGCACATTACTCTCCTGAAAAAGCAAGATCTGCCAATGCTGGAGATGCCTCTTTGAGCACCACAGGTATTAGTCCTTAACTATGGGATGTGGCTAAAATTCCTGGCTTGTATTTCTGTTTCAGCACTACTGATGGGTTTCAATTGAAGTGGAAATGGATTAAAAGCCAGAAAGAGAAAGGGGCCAGGATGCTATGCTGCAAAGTGCAGATTTTCAATGCATCTCTGGATTTAAAGGTTTCACAGGCCACAAAGACCTTATAAAGAAGCAGCCTGAAGTGAGACACAGCAGTATCTCACTACGTATGTCACGGGAAAAGAGCAAGAGAAAACTGAAAGGTGTCAGCAAGGTCTGGAGACTTTCAAAATAGGAGATCTGTAAGATAAAACTTCTAAGGAGAGTGCAGCACACCTGTCACTAGAAAAGAACAGGGAAAGTCCAGCAATCCCGACTAGGCTGAGCTTTTGGGGAAATTTCCACCTCAGCAGTACCTGTTAGTGAGTCTAAAGGAAAGGATGGGGTGAGCAGGGCACATCTGTGAGATGGTTTGATGCCATGAGAACCTGCAGCACACCCTGCTCCTCATCCAGCCTTTTCCTGTAGCCAGCCTCCAGAGAAGCAGAACAAAGACAAACTTCAGAAGATGCAATTACATATTTTAAGGGATAATTCTTCCTGGTCTTCACAGGAGGACCTTGTGAAGCACTTTGTCAAACTATCACCAAACTACAACCAAAACCACTACACACTTAAACATGGGACAACTACAGCATTTGCAAGGTGCAAATGCAATCCTGTCCCAAAGTTTCCATGTAGCTCTCTGTCACAAACTTCCCTTACCAGCTCCAGAAACTGTGACTTAAAACTCTCCACAACATTATCAAGAACCATCTTAAAAACATTCTTTGTCCATATTATCCTGTTTGGATGTCTGTTTCACAACTTCCCTCCTCAGATGGTTTGGAATCTTTTAATGTCTGACTTCAATTAATTCAGAACACAGTCATAACCATTTATCTTGTGCCAATACTCTCCATGGACTTCAACAGGTTTCCTCCCTCCTTGTGGTATTTACCTCCCAAGCTACCAGCTAGACTAAATAAGCCATGCTTTTATAATCCCTCTGCATATGACCAGCAATTAAGTTTAAAATATTTTAAAGCCTAAAAATCCAGATAAGTTATACAAGAACTTCAAATGCCAACACCATTTTCTGAATTTTTTTAAAGTATAGCTAGAAAAAAGTGGGATGCTCTGGATGACAGGGATAGTATTAAAAAAAGATGCCTGAGGTAATTATAGACTGTTTTGCCAGCCATTAACCACAGGCAAGATTACAGCTGTGACAGGACTCTGAATAAAAGAATTAACAAAATTTCCATTTCTTAATACCAGGCAAAGTGCTTTCACAGGGAACAGGTCTCCCATTTGACAAAGGTTTATGGCATTTCCCTGGAAGTAACAGCAGCCTTCTGCAAAAATGCTGTTTGAGGGGGATGGGGTTAGTGGAGAAAGCCAGGGTAGAAGAATGACAAGCATAGAGAATACAAATCTGGTAACACAATACTTTCAACACGTGCAATCATTACTATGCTTAAAGCACTGAAAAATTAATGAAGATATTAATAGATTTCGACTATTGTGTATGCTGTCTCAGAGACCACTTCAACATGGAATTCTTTCAGTGCTTATGAACCCAATCAGCTGTGCATGCTACTTTTACATATAGTTTAATGTTCTCTAGCCTGCATGCATTTTACTGCTTAATTTTAAGTGCTGGCTTCTTGCTGCAATTCACTGCCCTCTACTATTGCTTTGCACAGCGATGGCCAAATTCATTGTACTGCAGCCCTCCAGACAATGGACGGGGTTAACAGATATTGCTTAAAAGCAAACATTAGCAGGTCAAGGAAAACAGCAGATGATCTTTCTGCCTATGATTCATTTACCAACAGGCCCTCCTCAGGACTGCAATGCTGCGTGAGTTGTGCAAATGGCTCCTGTTGCAGCCTGCAATAAAGACCCAGATGTGGAGCAGAAAGGCAGAGTGTGCATTAAATGCAAGAAGCTGTGTCTTAATTATACAGTTGCGACAGTAGAGGAGTCAATTTCCATAGTCTTAAGAATAATACCACCTGAGTCAACAAATGGACTACAAACATCAAATATTTTTGTCTGTGTGTGTTTATACTGTGCAGTGTTTGAAAAGCACAAGTTGAATTCAAGTACTGAGGGCCAGGCACATACAGGAGTCTGCCCTGACTCCACATTTCCAATCATCACCTAAAGATTTACTGATAGTGAGCTTAAACACTGATTTCACAGCTCAATCTATCTGGCTTGCATTGTCACCATACCACTTCAGGGTGAAAGCCCATGTGCCCTGGGAAAGGCTGCTGTACTTACCAGAAGAGATTTTTATCTAATGCCTGAATACGTTCACCCTGCTTCACCCACTGCCACTGACCTTCTTATAAATTTAACGGAAAAAATAGGCACCCACACCCTGTTCTATGACCAAAAGAAAGCAAAGCAAAACAACAGCAAACAATAGGCATTCATTCTGCAGGTTCTGTGCCCGGGCCATTTGGTGGTCTCCTCTGAGGCGGTCAAATGAAACCGCTCCAAGGAGTGGAACAACACGTTTCCACAATGTGGTGATTAAATGTATTTACAGGCAACCTCTGAACTGCAGAAGCGAGAGCTGGGGTATTCCACTCTCCCCCAGTGGGTCAGCATGGCACAAATACTCCCTGGGGTTTCCATCTCTGCTACAAACAGAGCCAAGAAAGAAGCAGGGTAGGCACTGCAGGCATGGCTGCAGCTCTGCCACCCAGGCATTTCACTACCATTGTAAATTCACTTTGGTTTTATATACACTGCCCTCTTCCAATGCATTTAGACTGTAAATGAATCCAAGCAGAAACAGTGTTTTGTTGGTGTTCAAGCACATTTGACAATAGGACTGTAGCCATACGTGAAGGACTTGCAAGATACTTAAAAGCAGAATATATTCAGTATTTCTGAGCACAGGCTAACTTCAGCAAGAACGTTATTATCCAGACCTATAATCTTCCTTTTGTTGTGTTCAATTTCATTCCATACTTCCAGGCACAGTTAGACGCCATTCCCGTTCACTGCCACATGACAGAAAAGGCTGGTCCTGTACCAATGCTGCTCTCCACACTCAGCCATGAACATACCCTTCCCCACCTCCACTCCTCTCCTTCCTTCAGTGTGAATTAATAAAGCTGTCATTTAATGAACAAAACCTTCAAACTTTATGCAGTCTTAAACAGTAAAATCTCACTAGCAGCTAAGTAGAAAATAATTTCCACCCCCCCCAGCATGAGAACACGTCTGACAGAGCTCTTGGTGGTGCAGCTGACAGCCATCCTGGAATGCCCAAGGCTGACACAGCTTTAACTGAGATTTGAGAAGTAGGGCTTTTTTTTAGCTTATAATCGTATGTTTAATTGTCAGTCCGTACTTATTCTGTGTTCAAACTGCTTTTATCCATCAAAGAACTGCAGATAGTAAGTGTCCTCTAAGTTACTCACCCTAATAATATAATGCATAGGATGTAAAAAACAACTACAAAAAGAATGGATCCCATTGTGATTATGCATAACTGAAACAGAAATAAAAAAAACTGAAATTAATATAGAGGAAGAAATGCCACAAGATCAATCCAGGCTTAAACTAAACTCATTTAATTCTGCCAGGAATCTTCACTTTGATAGATTAGTTAATTTAGATTACTTTAAGTCCCCTTCCTCATTTTGGCCTGCTGTTATACAGTAAAGTAAAACTTTAAACAGAAAAAAAAAAAAAAAAGAGCAACCAGTACAAATTTTTTCTTGTCTAGTTCAACTTGGAAAACACATTTATTAAAAGACAGAAAATCTGTTTCTTATTTCAAACATTGGATATTTCACGAGAAAATTGCCAAGAAAGGAATCCAAGGAATGTCCTTACATACACACAACACACGAGACAACTGGTGAGCAGCCCTGTGATCTTTTACAAAAAAAAAAAAAAAAAAAAAAATAAAAAAAAAAAAAAAAAGGCATTTCTAGCATGGAACTCTTCTCCAGAGAGCAAGCAGCACATGCCTGGGATTTTTCATGGATAGCTTCTATCACAACTTCTTGCTATTATTAGTATAAAAGACTTCCCTCCCAAATGCACAGCTGTACGACAAGCAAGGACAGAAAATATTGCCCAAGTGCCGTCAAAGCAGTGAGCACACAGGCCTAATTTAAATTTACAGCATTTCTTGGCTACTCTTTCTGCCTTTACAAAACGTATGAAGGAAAAAGAAACTCCAGGCAAATATCACAGAAACGTGAGCTCATTTTTCACCATGTGCCAATGAACAGCTCATGATGTTTCTAGGAATTCTTTACCAGGGAAATTTATTTAAATATTCCATCTGTACTCCTTCAGTCCCAAAGATCAGTAACTAGCACCCAGATTGCCTCTGCTGCAGGTGCCCAATTTAGCTCAAACTCCAATATATGTTTCAGGAGATGGGGGCACCTGAAGGCTGTGAAGAGAAGCCCTCGCATGGACTTTCATCTTGGAACTAGCAACTCATTCACAAATAAAACCTGAAAATGTCGAAAAGTCTTTTCCTACACATTCAACTTAGGATTTAAAAGAAAAAAGCTAGAGCAATTAAATTTAATTACATAAGGCAAAAATATTTTGCTTCTGTACAAGCTCATTTGCTGCACATAGGACAATCTCTGAAAACTTCACTCCTTGGTTTTCAGCCAGGTGATCTAGATTACAGAAGTCTCAGTCTTTTTAGCTGCCTCAACAGGCTTGAGAACATTTTACCTATTATACTTTTCTTTAAACAATTTCTGTCCTATAACATTAATGCTGCAGAAAATGTTTCATCTTTTATTGCTTTGTAATTCCAGTGATCTGCTGAATTGTTGGGAATTGAAAACCTCTTGTTGGGGAGTTAAAAATTTTTAATTGTGCGGATTTTTTGTACACAATGAAGATTTCATTTAAGACAAACCATTGCAAAGCAAATTGCTTTGTGCAATTCGCTAAGGTTTTCTCTAGGAATACAGGATCACTACTCTGAAATTTGCAGGAAAGGAACAATTTTTATTGTCTTTTTTAATTTATGGCTGTACCAAGATCCGTTAGTGGGAACTTTGCATAAATGGAAGCTATTAGTAGAATAAAAGTAGTCAAAGGTTTGTAGAATAAAGAACCATTTACTTTGGAAAAGACCTCTCAGATCATGGAATCCAACTATTAACTCAGCACTGCCAAGTCCACCACTAAACCATGTCCCTAACTAGCTTAGAAAAACACTCTGAGCAAGCACTGATAAGCACTTAAGTAATTAACGTAATTGTTATTCTTTCCCAGGGAAACTATTTTTTTCTATAAAAACTCCTAAACCCTTCCTTACAACGGCTCTCCGATGTCAGCTTTCACCCTACTTCAGTAAGAAAAGTAGCAGTAATATCAATTTTAAATAAAAACAGAAATATGGGCGTGAAACAAAACCAGTGAGCTTTTCCTAGTCTTTTAGTTTCAGAGCCACGTGCTTAAGAAGTTCAATTAAAAATATAAAACAAGACTATCTCATTGGACGTAAAAACTCTTGTTGTTCCGACGGTCTGCACCATCTCTGAATGAGAGGAAGCATCACCCAGCAGAGCAGTAGAATTTCTATCAAGCACCTGCCGTAACAAAGCACGACCAACTAACTACCTCTCTGCTCTTCTCTGGGTGCTCCATGACATCCCACCCGCACAGGAGAAAAACCAAATGCAGGCAAACCCGGCCCTGGTACTGTGTCACCAGGAGCGACGCTCCCCACACGAAGCCCTGCGGCGGCTCCCGCGCCGGCCGCGCTCCTGCCCCCGCCCCGCGCCAGCCTTTTGTCTGCCGGGCTGCCCGGCACCTTCCCGCAGCACCGGGACAACAAAAGGAGCCACAAACCCACGTGCTGTCCGCCAGGCCGAGCGGCCCCGCAGGGCACGCCGGCGGCCGCTCCCCCCTCCCGCTGCAGCCTCACCTTTCAGGCAGAACATCCTGCGGCCCGGCGGGCAGCGGCGAGGCGGGGCCCGGCCTCCCTCCCTCACTCCCTCCCTCCCCGCGTCCAACCGCACCGCCCGCCCGGCCCGCGGGGAAACACTCACGGGACGGGCCGCAGCTCCCGGGGAGGGTCAGTCCGGATCATCGGTCAGCATTTGTCACTGCCCTCCTGCAGCCCGTGGGCATCCAGGGGTCAGCGCTAGGGAAGGAAGTCACTGTAATCCAGCTCGCCTGTTTCTTACAAATTACTGACTCGGCTCTTGGTGATCCCCCCCCACAGCGCGTCTGGTGTCTCTCCAGAAAGTGCTTTGAGCAGTTTTCTACTCCTTCTATAAATATAGGGCTTATTCATAACCCAAAATCTTCTAAGTGTATCTGAACAGTCAAGCTAGAGAAAATGTATATTTTTGCAATACTGTATATGCCTGTGTGCTTTAAGACCGCAGGTGGATGGATGCCCCGTCTCTGGGAGTGTTCAAAGGCAAGGCTGGATAAGGCTTTGAGCAACCTGGTCTACTGGGAGATATTCGTGGCCAGAGCAGGGGAGTTGGAACTACATGGTCTCTAAGGTCCCTTCCAGCCCAAGCCATTCTATGCTTCCTCTGCTCAGCACCAGAGATGATGTGGCTAAAAAGATTTCTCACATTATTCCCTGTTTCTACAGAGGACACCTTCAGTAACAGAAGGACACAACCTTGTAAGCATTTTATTTTATAAGGGTCACAAAGAGCTGCCGCCAGCACTGTGCTTATCCGTGGTATTTGGGTCTAAATAAAGCTGTGTTGTGTTGACTGTTATAGGGCTTGCCCTTGTACAGCAAAGAAATACAAGAACCAGGGAACAAGGTAAGGGTCAGAGTAGCCTGTCTTGCTGAACAAACAAGAATTGCAACTGTCTCCAAAAGTACAAGTCCTAAAATCCTCCATGTAAAGCCACATGAAAAAAAAGAACACATGTAAATACATGTTATCTTTAGGTGGAGCTCCAAAAAAACCCCTGGCCCAGACACCTTGGAAACAGCAACTCAGACTCCAGATGAAGCAGTGTTAATGAGATGCTGAGTACCAATAGCTGGGCTTCGATATTAAAGAATAACATTTCAAGTATCTGTCCTCATGTAAGAAAAGTTACTTTGCTTTAGAGTGGACTATGAGCAGGATGTGGTGGCAGAAAAATTGAGACATTACATTGGAATAATTCGAAATCAAAAAAGAACATTTATATAGCTTAGCCTGCCCTTTCTCTTTCAAATCCTGCTAGAAAAGGTACAGACTAATGTCAAGATTTCCTTATGCTCTGAGAAGCAAAGGGGCCCTTTCCCCTTAATTCCGTTTTCTAGTGCTTCAGGCGTGTGTGTGCTCTCTCCTACCCAAACTTTTGGGCTCTGGGAGTAAACAGTTTATGGAGGCAAAATAAACAAAAAACATATTGTAGCTGGAGGAAGGTTACTTGGATACCAGAGGGATTTTAAGGTCCAATCTTGTTAAATCTACTCATTAATTACCTGGAAGGGGAAGTAAGAAGCACATCAGTGATAATCACCGGGGACTGAGAGCAGCTGCCAACAATCGACTGGGAACTAAGAAAGGACGCAGCAAATTCTAGGGGAATCACAAACACAGGTAAAAAATATAAAAAAATACAAAGAAAAAAATAAACCACCAAAAAAACCACACACACACAAAAAAACAAACCAAACCAAAACAAAAAACAAAATAAAAACAAAACAAAAAAACCACAGTCTTTCTGCGCATGGGCAATGGGGAAGACTGTGTCAATAAAACAAGGAAGAGGAAGCCAACTATGGGAAAATAATTGTGTCTGAGAAATTAGACACAGCTTAGTCCGATTTGCTCTGGGCCATGACACCAGTGGCACATAACTGCTTTGGGAAGGTTTGGGCCCTTGGGGAAGTGTATCTTCCTCAGGGGATACACCCTGTCCTGTTCACCAGCTTCTCCTCCCACACTCACCAGGAGTAGAGCAAAGAAGTGTGAAAGGGATCCCACTTTCCTGATGTCCATTGGGAAAAAGGGAATGCTTAAAACAAAAAATAAGTGAAGTAAAAATTCACCTATTTTGGAAGAGGGCAGAACCCCCAGACAGGCCTAAAGCAGTTCAGTATCTATTTTATTTTTTCGTGTGTGTCAGGACTCTATGAGTGATCAAAGGACACATGCAGCTTTACAGCAGCAAAACCAAGGCCTGATACCCCCCTGACTGCCTCAAAGGTAGTAGACTTTGCCCTCTAGGAAGCTGGCAGCTCCTTGCTCCAGCTTTTTTCTTGCCTAGCTATTTGCAATGTGAAATCAAATTTCTGTCAGGGAACCAGTTCTCCTACACCCTGCATCTCATTTTGCAGTCTGTGACTCTAGGCAACCAAATTTCCCCATCATACCTGGGTGAACTCTATGGAAATAACATGGAAGTACCTTCCAACAGCCTTATTACAAAATATGCTGACTCTGCAAAGCATTATGTGTTGTGCTGGATACCAAGAGACAGCTACAAATGTGAAAAAACGTATCCCACCACATCTATCCTAGGACAGGAGAAGCACCCCTCCCAGCTGCCATAAGGCCATCTGCCATTGCCACCTCTCAGGGGGGCACTGCTCCTCCCAAATGGATGCTAAATAGACTGGCTCCACAGAGGAGACCACAACTGACATGGAGAACTGTGCATATATATTCATGTTTAATAGGGAATGGTCATGATCTTTTAAATAGAAATGTTTTAACCACATGAAACACCAAATAACATCTTTCATCCTCTCCCTTACCATCAACTCACTGAAATGTCTATCAGCTCTCTGAGTACAACTAGAAGAAAAGCTGCAGTGTCATTTTTCCCTTGTTGAAACATAACATTGCTAGTGCCATTTCTCTTAGCTGCCATAATCTGAAAATGGCAGCAGAATAGGAGGGAAATAAATTCAAGAAAAATATGTGCATATTTCACCACTTTTTGGATACTAAAGATTGTACCATTAAAATGAGCATGAAAGAAAATCCAGCTCAGATCTGCCCAACTCACAGAAAAAAAAAATTATGAGGGTTTAGGCTCTTTCTGTCTCACTTCACATGTTGCGGCAAATCAAGGTGCATCCCAATTTGACTGCCAGCTAGCAGGGCTGTTGGGACATCAAATTAAGCCCTTTTAGAGCCAAAGCAATCCTTGGAGACATCCATTTCTGATACCCTGGATGGGTGCTAGCTATCATTTTTCTAAAGCCTGAATTCTTCTTACATGTTTACCTTTCAAGCTGTGCATAACACAAAACCAAAAGCAACAGAACAAAACAAAAAAACACAAACAAAAAAATCAACAAACAAACAAACAAAACCCCCAAAAACCACCAACCAAAAAAAATAAAAAAGCCCCAACAAAAAACTCACCCTGAAAAGCTATCCAAAGGAAAACAGCTGGAGTAAAAACAAAATTTTCAATTTGAGGGTCAACACAAGCCACACTATCTAGAGTGCAGGAAGCTCAAGCACTAAGGAAAGCCAGACCCAGAACCTACCAGGCCCTGTGCTCCCACTGGTGATAAGAGACAGGAGATAAAAAGAGGTTAGGTCAGCTCCAGCATATCTTTAAAGAGTCAGCACTGACTCAGAAGCCAAGCACTGGAAAAAAAGATATTAACCATTATTTTGATAAGTAAAACCAAATATTCTTACAACTCCGAAGCAAAGGAAAAAAATATTTTGCTATTATCTCTTGCAGTTGATAGCACATATTATATTACCTATTCTACTTGAGGACCAGGGGTGGAGTTCCCTCATACAGTGAGGAAGGAAAGAAATATTTCAAAAAATATTTAAGATTAAGAAAATCATTTGGGCAAAGTCACAGCCAACATAATGAAACAAGTAACTGACTCAAATGATCAGGCAGAAAGTATGTCCTTTAAAGCAGTTACTCAAAGTAACTCAAATTGCTGAGTATTCACTAAAGCAGGAGCTAAAAAGATGTATCCTATCCTGGAAAAAGTCATGCAGGCAGGTGACTTGTGATGAATGGATCTTTCTAAAATTAACAGTGAAACAACTACTACAGAGCTCCTCTTGCACTCCAGATTTGCAGCTGCAGGGCCTTGTCCCACCCTTCAAGACTGGCATGAGTAAAAGAATTTTTCAAACTGTCAAATGTAGAAGAAAAAATTGAGATTTTCATACCTTTAAGGAGCAGGAATAAACAGAACCAATATAAACATTTGGGAAAAAAATATATGCCTGTAATTAGAACAACTTTCTTCCAATAAAACCTCGGACATTATTTGAAATTGTTTTCCCAGAGAATTAAATCTAAAACAATGACCTTTTACTTGAAGGAGGGACACAGTTCCACTTTGATCCTATATAAAAATGGGAGCCAAAGTAAAATCCTTCATCTATGTGCCTTTTTCATCAAAATACAATTTTCAACGAAAACCCTTTATTTTTATTTCTACACTAGCTACAGCTATACTGGTGGAGTTTTCAGTGAGATACTGCAGACAGCACTTGTTAAATCCTGTTGCGGTTTGATTACTGCAAACAAAAACTTTTTCTGTAATAAACCCAGCAGAGTTTGCAGGTGCAGACACAAAGTGCTTGGCCTTAAAATTAATAAAATAAATGGTTTTAGGAATGGGCTGCCTTCTGCCTTAAGTGAGGAAGAAAACAAACACAATGAAGTCATGAATTAGTTCGCCTTATCTTTTGTTTGCCTTACTCTTCAGACAAAGGGCACAGAAAGGGCAAAATCTTTTAAAGAGCTTCTGTAGGGTCAAGGAAGGAATCTGTAACCAACTTCTTCAAATTCATTCAGGAATTTCTTTGCCACAGAATTTGAACAAAGAGGGCATTCCTGGTTTTGCGGGTAGGACCAGAGTGTACAGAGCCTTAACACATGACCAGAAGAACACGCTAATTATATGGAAACAGTGGCTGATGGTCCTAAATTTAAGAGAGGCTATAGCAGAAATTCTGAAGAAAAAGCCTGAGAAAACAATAGGCAATCCTGCTAAAAGACCTGCTTCTCAATAAAAAAAAAGATTCATTGTTTTGCAAGGGTTGTGTGCCAAATTAGCTTTGATTAATGGATGCAACAGGGCTTTATTGATAATGTTTACTATAAAAACAAAACAAAAATGTTGCTCGCGGGCACTTTCATTTACCCAGTCATCTGTGCACTGCTCTAGAAAATTGCCACAGGTTGGCAAGGGCTCGTTCCCTCAGATTGATGTCGTCAGTGTTTCACTAACCCTGGTAACAACAAGCCACTGGGGAATGCTCTTAGGCCACCTTTGGGTAATCAGGAATACCAAAACCACAGGCAGCATGAGGCACACCTGAATTCCCCCGCTATCACCCTGGCACATCAAGACAGCTGCACCATCCTACAAGGATGAGGAGAAAAGAACAGGTTGTTTCCTGAAATACGCACAATTGCGGCATGTTGTAACCAAACAGAGCAACAATCTTTTATAAAAAAAAACCCTCTCCAAGGCTGAAACAAATGCCAGACCAACACAAAGCAGCAAGGAGAAAAATCAGTTTCTTTTCTGCCCTAATGTGTACGAGTGTGCAGACACACCATCCATCCTGCCTGAGGAGCTGTCTTCATTCACACCACCAAAATGCTTACCTAACAAAAAAAAGTTCACTGACAAATTGAGGTAAAGCCAGCAGCACTTTACGCAGTTCTCTTCTGATTTAAAGCTATGGGCCAAAATACACTCAAGTCCTTGACAAAAAATTACAAAAATTGGTGCTTTAGCATGAGCTGTCCTTGGGCAGCAAATTGAGCCAGTATTCTTATCAGTAACCGTGCTAGGGCAGGGTGACAAAGCCATTTGTAGGTTGTTACAGCTTCACATGAGTAGTGCAATGGGAACTATTTCTGTATTCCCACATGTTCTGATTCCTTCCTTGCTACAAACCTGAGATAGCCCCAAGGAATTTTCTGCCACTGTCCCTCTGGCAGAAACACAACTGCTTCTTCACTGAGATCCCGGCATGTGAGAGGTGTCAGCACAGAACAGCCAGAACAAAATGGGTTATTCCTTCTTTGACCTGATTAATTTAATACATTTGCTGCCTTCCTCACAGTCCCAATTGAATGACAATCTGACAGAGACCATGGAAGAGCTGCAGCCCCCTTGCTATTGACAGCTCCACTATCAGAGCCAGCTGGCACCTCGGTGGGAAAGGAGTTGTGGTGCTGAGTGCAGGGCATCTTCTCCCTTTGCAAAACCAGGTCAAGCTGGCTACAAGTCAAACACAGAATTTAATACCTGATTCTGGCACTGCATGCCCCAATACCTCATTTCATTCTGAAATGAAAATGCCGTATTTACCATATATGGCATTACATGCATGACTCAAGGTTAATAAAATTGAGTTAGTAACTCCTGGATGAGAGTTTGCATGTAAGTGTACAGTAGGCTGTAATCAGTCACCCTTACTCATCACCTCTTTGTCAGTCTGGATTACAAGGCAGAAAAAGATACAAAAGACTCAATGGAAATTACAAGTAAGTACAAACACATTTCAGTTTCTAAAAGGCAACAGCCTCCACTATTCATTAGTTTCTGTCCCTATTTCAGACATTAAAATTAGACATGAATGACAGAATCAAAATTAAGAGGGACCTGTTTCTTTCAAAGGTCCCTCTTTAATTAACGCAGTCATTAGCAAGGTGCCTGCAAGAGTGTGATTCAGAGTATTAAGCCTAATACATAAACTGTGAGCATCCCCACTGCATTAGGGAGAAAACACCTGCATATGCAAAACAAAGCCATGGGGAAGAAAAAAAATAAAATTCAGACATGCAAACAAGCAAAAGGAAAGAGAGGCAGCAGGTGACAGAACAGGTCTGATGGGATGTGACTGATGGGGACATGCTGCATGAACCAAGGCACAGAGTACTTTGGAGGCACTGCCCCTCCAAAGCAGTCGGGAGGTGAAGCTGTCCCTCGCTCCAAGAACTGCTCCTATCAAAGCTGACCAGCTAACTGGCAAGCACAGCTTCTTGTGCCATAATTCATGGACATGGCCCCCAGTTCAAGCAAGAAGTGAGAAGTGCGGGCAGAAATCTCCCCTGTCCCCTCCAATATCCACAATATACACTGGTGCACTATTACTATGGATCTGTGTTACCCTGGAGAAAGTGTGACCAGGGATAACTTCTATTTAACATCCCCACGTGCTAGTCTCAAGGAAAATGCAGCCCTGTCACTCCCTCTGCTTAGGTGTTTGATCTGACAACTTCTGAGCAGCTTTATATAAAAACCTTCTACGGTGCTTCTCAGATCTCTTATTTCGGAGTGAATTCACGGCCCATAATTGCATTCCAAACACTACAAGTTCACCAGGACTCAATGTCCAGGGAACCCATCTGCTTCAGGGAGGTGAAGTGCCAGGCAGAAGCTGCCATGCCATATGTAAGGGAAGCTCTAGAAGGAGCAGAGGGTGTACATATTAATTACCTTTCCCTGGGATGGAAAATGTGCCATTCTCTTAAATGTCCAACATACACGCTCACAATGCTGAAAGTACACCATGCTTAGGTATCAAAAGCACCTAGGCCTTACATTTTACCCACTTCAGCTCAGGCTTTGGAACAACAAGCTACAGATTCGAGTTGTTACAGCATTTACACTTCAATTCTCCAGAAAAACCAACAAAAAACAAAAAAAACCCCACAGAGGTTTCCACTTACAAATGGGAGAGGCTGGGAGATTAATAGTCAAATACAAGCAAAAACAAACAAGCTTACCTAAACCAACCCCAAAAAAACAAGGTGGATGGCAAACCTAGAGTATTATTTCTTTATTTTTATTGAAGTCCTGCAGCAAAAAGACAAGAAGGAAATTTATTTCACAGTTTAAATCATGAACTGTCAAATCCACCCTATTTAATTGTTCCAAATATTATAATAGAAGCTAAATACTCTCTTTCAGAATTCATCAACTTTAGTTATTTAGCCACATTCTTAACCTTCACCTTCACTTTCTTTTAATTTGTAACAGATTGGAGGAAAAACAAGAAGTTGCTATATTTGCAAAGTTCTGCCAGAATGGTGAGCTATGACCACACTGGAGACAAAGGTCCTCTCAGTTTTAGAGGACAATTCACGAAACAGTTGGCTAACAACTGCATACAAATAGAATTTTTCATGTACTCTATTACTCGATGAGCAGGGCATGGGAAAGCATGTACAGCACGTTGTTTCAGCTCAAAAAGTGCATCCAATCACTGGAAAGCATCCAGTCTGCTTTATAAAATATAGCTACTTAAGAGTAAAATAAGAAGGTCAGGAGGCATCAGTTTTGACCCCTAGTGAGGGGGAAACATTTACTCCAAGTTTTCAGCCTAAGGATAAGCTGGACATTAGAGGGTACCCTGGGAACCAAAAAAGTGTATAAAGCATATAGAGAAGTGTATAAAAGTTTAGAGAAGTCTATATATCATGAAGTAAAACTGGAAACCTTTCAAAGCAATACACTCTCAGAAGGAAAACCACAGCACCTCGTGTGTTTCTTCATGGCCGCAAAGAAGTAGGCAAAGGAGCGCTGCACCAGCGACCCTGCTAATCCAAACAGCACAGAAACTGTGAGACAAATTGGGCTGCAGTGTCCCTGTGACTTTGGAAACACAGGGTTAAGTCAGGTGCTGCTCAATTTGTTCATGTTTCCCACCACTGTGGTCTTCTACAGCGCAGCCAGCCAAAAGAGCTCCTCTCGGGTTTCCCCTGGCCTGGGATGTTCCCGAGAGTCCTTTTCACAGCCAGATGGTCCAAGAAAGAGTCAGAGCTGCTTTGCTTTCACTCTCAAGGTTGTTCATTATTTCTTATCTATAACATGTTCTCCCTGCCCAGCCGCGATGCTCTCAGCAGGTCAGTCCAAGGCACACTGCCTGTCCCCGGGGCTGTGTTGTCTTTTTATACTATAAACTACGTAGACATTATTTACAGTTAATTTCCAATACCTATCACCTATGTTAGACAGTTAGTTTCTACTCTAAACCAATCCCAAAATGCCAACATCACCAATAAGATGGAGACCATGAAGAAGAAGGAAGGAGGGCAGTGCACACCCAGATTCCTCCATCTTGACCCCCCTGTACACTTCTCATATGAATCCTAACATTCTATTTCTCTACTCAGTAATAAGCTACTCATTTTATTCTACTTTCCCTGGTTTGTAACTCCTCACCTAAAGTTGGTAACTGTTTCCATGGCTCCAGATCGAGGGCAGAGGGGTCTTTGGCTCCATGCCAAGCTCTCCGAGCCCCTGCCAGGGTCTCAGCCCATCCAAGGCAGCAAGAGGGATTTCCTGGTTTCCCGAGCTCCGGCTGGAGCTACTCTGCACCTGAAGTTCATAGTGTCCAGCTGAAGGCAAGGACAGTCAGGGTCTCACCTGACAGCAGCACAGAGCTGCCCAGAAGGAACTGGGATCTGCCCCAGGAGTTCTCAAACACCAGGGGATAACTTCCCCTCTGCCTAAGAAAAGCACACTTCTGACACAGGGGCTCTAACACCACACTGTTCTTCCCTTCAGCTCCTCCATCCTAACAAAAAACATTCCACAATCCCCTGAGAGATTAAGACTCTTCAACACAGTTAGCTTACATTAGTTATGGCTCTTGGAGTAGGCAGTGAAACCAGCCACAACACTTCATAAAAAAAATCTATTGGGAAATGTCCTTTAGCACAGACTGCTGTTCTCCTGTCACTGCTTCCTGGAGAGGCACAGACATGCTGGGGTAGCAGCTGGAAAAAAGGAAGGACTGCAGCAAGTTTTATGGGATTATAGAATTTTTTTTTTCATTTCTATTTTTACCTGGAACACTTTTGATCAAATTTTAAAAATTATTGTTTTTTAAATAAAATATATTTGCACTTTCAAAATAACAAAGAACTGGAATTTGGCAAGGATTTTATGGAATAAATAACCATGATGTCTCAATCCATGGTTTTTTTAATAAAGCAGAAGTAGAGATGTGGGTTTAAACAAAATGGTTCTGTGATACCAATGCAGATATTCTGTGATACCAAAATTTCTTACTTAAACTTTTTTCTGTAGGTTACAATTTTTTGCTTAGCAAGCACATTTTCAGATTCCCATCTGTGGCAATATTTGCCAGAAGACATAGGAAAGACAGCAAAGTTTTGACTAAATTTGTCTCTATGTTCAAGCACACAAAAGTTGATACTTCAAGTTAAAGTTAAATGCAGGACTTGTGACTGTCCCCAGCTGTTTTACCAGCGTGAAAACTTTTGTTTGCCACTGTATATCAGGAAAGTTTTACAGAACCCGTTGCTGTGCCATGATAAAATATGCTAAGACAAATAGTACATACATCAGTAATTGAAGTAGTACCTTTGCTCCCAGCTGTGCTTCCATAAAAGCACAAGATCCAACAGTCCAACCACAAAAATTTGATATAAACTTGACCAATTGTTAGAAATGCATAGAACTATATCTGATTTTATCTTTGCACACAGAACCTACAAGTAAAAGGTAGAAGACAGAAAATTGGCTTTTATATCAAATCACTCATTATTTTTTTCCTTTCAAACATTAGTATTTGCATATGTATGCTTATACTTACTAAATAAACATTAATTTATTGAAAAAAATCCCCCCAGAAAATATACAAAACAAAACCAAACAAAAACCACAACCAAAAAAAAAAAAAAAAAAAAAAAAAAAAAAAAAAAATAAAAAAAAAAAAAAAAAAAAAAAAAGTCTTTCACAAAAGGGTATCTAAAGCATATAATATTTGTTTTGGACTTACTCCAGGGTCTTACACAAATGCTTTTTGAGGTTTCCATAAATGATTATTTATGGACTTCCCCAAAGCTTCAAGAATCCTTTTCACAGACACACATGCCCCAACACTACAATCTATCACATGTTATGGCTTCTACAAATGCTAACAGCTCCCTTTGGGTTTATGGGCCTTTATCTATGTAGCAACTGACATGACTTTTTCCCACTTTGAACTCAAGATCTTGTGCAATAACATACAAGAAAAAAGCCCAATAAAATGATTTTACATTGGAATAGCAACACGAAGTCTGGATTTAGTAATCTTGCTTATAGAAACTTAATAGTTATTGGTATTCTTACATCTCATTACTGTCAAAAATGTGATTACTTGTCTGTTCCTGAAACCCCCTTGTAAACAATACTCACGACTGAGAAACCTAGAATTTAAAAATTATTTGGACTAAAGACTGGGGTGATACTCTGGTGCTGCAGTTAGGTGAGATCAGAGTTGCCTATCTCTACCCTGAGTTTCAGGAAACACTGAAAATACAAGTTCCAAAACCCAAAAGGTCTTGAGTCTCAAGTCTGCCTCTGGAACGTGAAGAAAAACTCATCTGACAGTATTAAACTTACATGATGGACATTTAACCAATCACAGGTAACACAGGCATAACTCAAGGACATCATTTTTACCGACATAATGAGGTAGCATTATGCCACAAACTGCTACTGTGACAATTCACTAATTGTTCAGGTTATGGAAATCTGACCCTTGGTAAGTGTGATGATTCATGATAAGTCATTAGGAAGTTAACGGGCAGCTTTGGTCAGAGTTGCCATCAGGATGTTGGGATTGCTTCCATCAGACACACTGCAAGGACACAAAAGGCTCAGCCCACAAAGAGTTATTTATAAATTTAAATTACTTTCAGCATTAAAACAAATTCTCACATTTAGACTGGTTTTTCAAGGGAAAAAAATGGACATCTTACACGTTTTGGTACTAAAGACTGAGACTTGGCCAGCAAACAGCAGAAAGTCAGAGGCTGCCATCTTCTGAACTGGGTTTGATCAGTCATTAAAACACAGCAGTTACCTGAGAAACAAGGTTTCTCTAATGACTCTAAGTAAGTTTTCCAGGTAATATAACCTGCAGTAAAAAGCAGCCAACTTAACTTTTGTGAAGCAGAAAGATTGGAAAGCAACCAAGTGAAATGGAGGGAGTGGGTAAAACATCAGAGCAATAAGCAGGGACAGGAGCTGGGGAGAGCTTGGACCTCATTGTGTAAGAGCTTCTTCTGATGCACTGTCACCTGTGGCCAGACCTGATTGCTAGTTGTGCTTCTCCAGCACCTGGCCAAAAAAGCTCGGTTAAGATGTTCTCATGCTGCCATGTGACTCATTTCCTCTTCAAAAAAATTAAACATGGTGAAGCCTGTGCCATGAACTAACTCACGTGTTCTCGCTATTCAGAATTATTTGCTATGTTATACTTGTGATAAACAGCACACACACACACAAACCACTGTCCCATTCTTCCACCCATCAGAAACCCTCTGCAACACATCCAAGCACTTTCATTGCAAGGAATACTCCTCTCAGTCTTTTCCCAATAAAGTGATTTTTAAAGGAAAAAAATGCTCTGAGCTCCAGTCTGAAAATACATGCTACCCCAGAAAGTTAAACATCTGAACTAAAAACTCTTGATTCAAGAAGAAACATGTGAGCTATAGTGTGAGCTATAGCCCATTTCAAAGGGCCTCCAGCTGACTGAGGAGGAAGAGGGCTGAGCAAGAAATGCTTCAAAAAACAGACTTTTACTGTCAACTTTTACCATCTCTTCTACTAAGAGCTTTACCAAATGTGGAGACTGATTGCTCCAAAACACTCTGCACTACTGTGTACACTTTAAAAAGAAGAAAGAAGCAGCAAGCCCCTGACTTCCAGGTAGGCAGGGATCAGCCCGGCAGGACAGCGGGGAGTGCCCCAGGTCCGCAGTCACCGTTCACTTTTGTTCTTCTCGCTCATTTCAAAGTGACAAATCCAGCCAATCTCCGGGCTCGCTACTGTGTGCAAGCTCCGGTTTGCAGCCAAGGCAGATTAGCCACTTTGCTGGTGAAATACCACGCAACACATGCTGCCTTGTGCCTGTCACCCAGCAGCCTCGTGGGAATGCAATCCGAGCCTGGAGGAGCAATGGAGCGGCAAAAGAAGAGGTTTAAAAAGACAGGAAGAGAAACAGCTCAGAAAGAACAACAATTCCTTCATTTCCAGCTTCTGTTATTACCACTCCTGTCTTTACATGTACAGGTAGGAGAAGGAGAGCCTGTGATCTGTCAGACTGACTTTTTGTACCAATTTACCTGAGCAAGAACTGGAGGGAAAACTATTCTGATAGCTGAAAAACTATTAAAATTTCATCTAGCTTAAAATAGTCTGGTTTTCTATTTAACACTTGCTATGTCTGCTGCGCCTCTCATTTCTTTCTAGTTTGTGTTAATTTAGTGATGTGGTTAATTTGAGCAGCAAAGACAATACTGTTTTGAGCCCTCAGTCTTACAAAGGCTGGCAAGTATGCCACAGAGCAGTGGAACAAATTAATTCAAGAACACAAGTCGCCATTTATCACACACGGTTTTGCCTTTGAACACAAACCTAAGACAACCACTCTGCCAGGTATGGATTCTCAAACTCTTCCAACACCGTGCAAGCCTGACTTACAGCCCAGGGTAAAAGACTTGCAGCTGTGACAAGTTTCTCCTGCCCAAATACATAACCCCACACTCTCTTCAGCCCTGGCAATCCCTGTCAGTCTGGCAGAGGATCCTGGTCAGACAGAAATACACAGTTAGATTTATGATCCAGGCAGATTTTACAAGTTGAGTCAAATTGGTCCCTGCAAAGAGGAAATAAGCCCTGAATAATCTACACCTCCCCACACCTTCCCTTCAAAAATGACATATTGTCATCTCCTCTATAGGCAGGCAGGGAGGCTTTCATAGCTTGCTGCCCAATTACAGGAGGAATTCTGTCCTCCCTCTCCAGCCTGTACAATGGGTTCTTTATGTAAATCACTCAGAAAAATTAATACACCATTAATCCATCAAAAAAGCTTCCTTTCCCATCTCTACCCTGCAGCGTGAGCACAGGCTAAGGAAGGCAGCACGAGAAACTTTATCAAAGTTACACAGAATCCGGCAGCGGGGCTCACTGGTTCTTCTGATCCGTGCAAGATCCTATCCCACAGGCAGTGGAAGCTAATCTGCATCGCTGTACAGTATCAATAGATCAACAGTCAAAAGTAAAAATTACTGGTTGCAAATACAAGCTCTCTTTTTAGAAGTTTTTCAGCAGCGAAGTAGGTTAAAAAACAATCTTCAAAGCACAGATTAAAGTTGTGTCCCAGCATGCAGGGAGCAAAGCACAAGCATATACATCCTGTGTTAGTGTTCCTGCACACAAACCATTTACTAAAGCCACAGCCTGTTCTGACACGGAAGTGAAATTCTGGTCAGATAGCTATTAACTGCTCTGAGAAATGAAAAGAAATAAAAGGCTCTTTGAAGATCAAATGCCCTTTGAGAGCCTGCTTGCTTTTACAAAAGTGACCTTACAGCAAAACTGAGTCAACCTTATACTTTCTATTAACAAACTACTGCTCTGGCAGCACTAGAGAAATTAGACCAAATCACTCACTTTACTGAGTATTTTCAACCTTGCGTTCGCACACACTCCACTGCCCGCCAGCCAGCCACTGCTCCTGCTCACCAACTCACATGAGCAAACTTCTGAAATTTGTTTTGATTTATGGTAAATATGAGGTAATTGGTTATTTAGTAACCTGACAAACTTCATTCAAAAACAGAACAGAAAAAAATAAAAGTACTTTTTAGAAGTGTCATATAAAATATACTCCAGGTCTGAACATTTCAAGAGTTCAGTCAGAGCTGCTTATCTTGCATCCTAGATATCCTTCCTCTCTGTGGAACAATTCCCATCACTTTCTCATCATCTCATTTATTTTGCATCTGGGACCTCTTCTCAGTCTCTCCCCTCATAAAATACGCTTAAATTTTTCCCAGCAGGACCATGAGGCAATCATCCAAGAAGAGCCACCCAAGTCATTTAGAAGTGGAGTCTTACATAGCTTTCGGTTCCACATTTTGAAGACAGATAAGAATGCTGCACCTGCCCAAAGACTCTGGCACCAATGACTACTGGCTACAAGAAGCATAAACAAAACTTACCAATATCCCACACAACCAGCACCCAGATGGGAAATTAAAGGTTTTTCCTGTTAATTACTATAAGCTTCACAGTTTTAACCCCCCAGAAGATTTGGCAAGGCAGTGCTGCACCTCGGCTTTTGTGCTGCCCTCCTCCTCCTCCCCCACCCTGCGGCTCCTGGCGCCCGGTGGGATCCGAGCAGCTGGACAGAGCCGCATGGAGCAGGGCTGGCACTTCAGCAACAATTGCAAGGGTTAAAGAGAAAGCAAGTCACCTTTCCTCTGCTGGCTCCGGTAGGTCCAGTTCTCGTCATCCTCGTCTACGTGCTGCACGCACATGGAGGAGAGTTCCCCATCGCTGCGAAACAATCTCTTTGTCTGCCTTGACAAGGACGAGAAATTTATCCAGCTGACGGCACGCGAGAGGGAGCCTGGGTTTTGTTTGAGTTTGAAAGATCTCGAAACACACTCCTTTTTCATTTTCTTTCAAGCCAGCCACTGGCGTCGGTTCCAAAGAGACCTCTCTGAAATTGTTCCTGTCCCCTTTCTCAGCGGTTTTCTCGGGAGACTAAACAAACTCAATCCGACTTCAGTCCAGGTTTCTTCTCGCTGCCTTTAAACCAGCACCAGTATGGAGGTAGGTGGCTGTGCCAGCGCAGCTCCCCTGGAGCTGTTTTGATACAGCACTTACGGAGCTGCCAAAGAAAACAAAGGGGAGAAAAGCAGCAGAAAGTGGCACCTTGCAGCAGCTCAGCGGAGCATGTAAGGGCTGAGCAGAGCACAGCACCGAGGCAAGTGTTTTCCCCATTCTCCACTCAACAGCAGAAACTGCAGCTCCACTCTTCTCCCTGGCATCGCTGCCCAGGAGCGTGCAGGCAATCCAGTCCTCTCTTCTGGCTCTTCAGAAGCAGCCCACGAGGAGGGAAGAGCAGGCGGAGATCACGCCTTGGCACGGCGCAGCTCACGAGGGACAATAAAGTGACAACACTTCTGCCGCCCCATTCCGGCTTCCCTGCTCTCCCTTAGAGAAAAGCCTGGTGAAGGAGCTCCAGGAAGGCTCTTCTAACAATAAAACCGACTGCGTGGCTATCGCTTAGGATTAGAGTGAAATATGATAGGCTCGCTCTCCTAAAAGCAAAACTCCTCCTTTCCTCAGCCAGCTCAGCGGCAGCACAAACTTCTGAACTCTGCGTGCAGAAATAGGAAAGCACTTGCGCACCTCTGCGGACTTGGAAAGGCGAAAAATAAAATCCTGGAGCTTTTCCACACCAAAAGCATCCTGAACACTGTGCTGAAAACATTAATGCCCCCGTAACTGGTACTTCATTTGAAAAGAAACTAAATAAAAGTGCATCGGTATAAACAAAATATGAGCAGACATTTAGTGATCAGGCTCTCACTACAGCTCATAAGACAGGTTTCACTCCCAGCTGTTACTTTCTGCTGCCTCCTCTTTAAACTAGCAGCTAGGAAAAGCACTCCACAGTGTGAAAGTTTTAAAAAGTGAGGCACTACTGAAAGCTGCAGTGCTTGCCCTGCATGCCAATACGGATCCTGCTCCCAGAGGGGAATAAGCCTGCAAGATGGAGGGGCAAAGGGAGCATTTTAAAGCAGATGGGAGTTGGTTACGCCAAGGCACCCCAAAACTCAGGGGTTTTGATGGAATTGGTCACCAAGAGAAAAGTTGACCAGAAAAAAAACCACAAGTTTCCATCTTGCAGCAAAAAAAAATAGATTTTAATGTGGGAGATAGCCAGTAAGATCAGCTCAGTGAATCCTCAAGGAGATGGTGGTAGCAAGGAATCCAGGGATGAAGGGAGGGAGGAAAAAGAACACAAAAACATACCCTTATCTGAACAACAAACATTGATGTCTTAACGTCCTAAGGGCTGCAGATGATGTTATCAAAAGGACATGGATCGTAAGGAAACAAGGGTGCTGTGTTCAGGCTCCCAAGCTGCAGTCAAATTTACACTATTGCAGAACACGCCCCAACCCCTTGGCAGATGCTACCGCAGCCCTCTGGATTCTGCTGCACAGCCTCTTCAAAACCATTAAAAACAAAAGGCTCTGGCTTTTTCTGAAACTTATGGCTCTCTGACTCATAATAAGAGGATAAGGTTTAACCCACTGACTGGGAGGCAAAAAGCTAAGTACTGTATCAGATTACCCTATGAATCAACCAGGCACACCAAAGTGACCTTTGGCTCCCACTAACACAGCACAATGGGTCGGCCAACTGTCTTCTGTAAATAATTTAATAGGCTGCATTTAAATTGACCTCACTCCAACGAGGTAATGCATATGTACATACACAGGTCTCCCACCACTTCCCAAAGCCAGTGGTGCTGTAGTGGGGCTGTGGAGGGAGGGGCATGCACGCTGAGTGTGTGCTGAGTGAGTGTGAGTGGGAGCTAACACACTGCTAACACTCACTTTTCTCACTGTGTCATCAAGTCCTTCTAGTTAGGGGTTTTTTTGTCTTTGTTAACAGACACCACTCCCCATCCCTGATGAGACAAGAAACCTGTGTAGGGTTGGGAGGTTTCCTTTGTTTTTCTTCCTTTTGCTTACAAGAAGACTTGAGAATGTGGAGTGAGATACCCCTAGAGACCCAAGCACTGAAATATCCATCTTGGAGCAGCTCATGTACAAATAGGTAGGATTTAATACAAAAATCAAAAACCATGCTTAAAGTCAACTTAGTTCTTTTGACAAAAAGCAAACATTTGGAATTGCCAGTACTGAAAAGTACAGAGAACTGTACAGAGAACTCTACCACAGCTATTACTGGCATCCCTATACAGAGCCAGATGTATAAAAACCCTGGTAGGAACTGCAGAATCACAGTCATCTCCTCTCCACTGTACTACTTAGAAACAGAAGATCAGAGGAACCAACAAGAAGGAAACCCTTTCAGGTTAACCCAAAATGCCAGGGTAAATCCCAGAGGCCTGCCCAGAGTCTAGGCAGCAATTTAATTTCAGGAATTTTCCTGACCTGTCTGTACCTCTGCCTTTTTAATGTGGTGCTGAGTCACAACTCGGTAGTGCAAGAGCAAAAGCACCGTGACCATAACATTTCCATTGTTACTGTAAACAGACTAGTGCTTTGCTCAGAGTTTGGTATCATTCGATTTCATTGCAGGAAAAGATCCATTGTTATTCACTTCAACACTGTCACTACCACAGAATGCTTCTTATTTCTAGGTGACAAGCTTAAAATCGGCGTACATCGTTATACATGTGAATCAAAAATAAATTTCCCGAGATCGGGAGAAAACAGCAATTACCATTTGAAAAACAAAACATGTTGAGTAACTGTTGCAAGTTAAGCCATTCTGTAATCACTAACCAAATACAAGGCCACGGAGCTGGAAATCCGTCCAGAGGAGGGCAACAAGGCTGGTGAGGGGCTTGGAACACAAGCCCTGTGAGGAACCACTGAGGGAGCTGGGGGTGTTTATCCTGGGGAAAAGGAGACTCAGAGGTGACCTTATCACTCTACAACTCCCTGAAAGGTGGCTGTAGCCAGGTGGGGTTTGGACTCTTTCTCCAGGCAGCAACCGACAGAACGAGAGGACACAGCCTTAAGCTGTGACAAGGGAAATATAGGTTGGATATCAGGAAAAAGTTTTTTAAGGAAAGATTGATAAAGTACTGGAATTGCCTGCCCGGAGAGGTGGTGGAGTCACCATCCCTGGATGTGTTTAAAAACAGACTGGATGTGGCACTCAGTGAGCTTAGTTGAGCTGTTAGGGCATGGGTTAGGTTTGGTGATCTTGAAAGTCTCTTCCAACCTGGTGATTCTGTGAAATTTTAGCATCTGAAACACTGTAGAGGCTTAAATTTATTTATGTAAAACACTCTACAAAGGCATGTGAAAGAAACAAGTACACTTCTAATAAGCTACATTTATTTTCCAACCTATTTTCTTCCTTATGAAGACGTCATACAAGTATATAGGCTTCATATTTTCCAGATTATGTATGTAAAGATTAAGGCATTATTTTTGGTACTTTTTTTAAATACAAATCCATCTCAGTAAAAAACATGAAGGAATCACAGAAGAAGCACAGGGCTTGGAGTAGAGCTCTAACCTGGTTCCTTCCTCTGCTCTTTTTTATTTATTTCTTTTTAGAGGTGAACGAGACCGAATAAGCATAGTCTCGCATACCAGCAGGATTTTTACCATGTGTCACAATCTGATTGTCTAAGAATTCTTTAAAAGTTCTTAAGCAAACACACGTACATGGTTCACAGCCACTGTGTTTTCCTAACACCAGAAAAAGCAGCAAAAAAAAAGTTTCACAGAAAAGGTTTCGGGTCAGTGTAAAAACTCAACAAAGCAGAAAGACAAAAACCCCAAAACACCACAGACATGCTCCGTTTTTGGCTTTTGGCACAATCCGTATGTTAATTTAATTCCTACATTTCCTTGTCTATCATTTCTCATGACTAAACGGGACAGTAACGTGGATGACTCACAATTGCAGCTTGCTGGGACTCTCATGCTCCAGCAGCTGAGAGGACACCTCTCTCTCAGGCTTCCTGGGTGTTTTCCTTCAGGTGGTAACAACTCATGGTCAGCCAGTCATAAAGCCATTTGGATTAAGCACCGGCAAAAAGCCTTCTTTGGAAACACCTTCCCTGCAGTCTCATCCCATCCTTACAAGGCTCTTCTTGCTGCAGCCAGCGAAAGGAGAGGGGTGCTCCAGCAGCCCTGAGAACCCCTCCACCCCAGAAACCACCCCAGCACCACCAGATCAGCTACATATGGTCACCTCCCCAGTGCATTCATCACCTCCAGGCAGATGTGTGGGAATTTCAGTCAGTTTTGAAACCTTGTCAACCTGACCTCCATCGGAGATCTTTATCTACAATGTGCCTGTTCTTTTACAGGTACCTTATGAAATGCTCACATAGTAAACCCACAAAATAATCCATATTCCTGCATGATTATTTATAGCAGAGCAGCCACGGAGAGCATTTTGGTATAAGAGGGCCTCAAACTTCCAGTTAAGGTTGTGTCTCCTTTTATGTGCAGGGCACATAAGCGAGGAACTCTTTCCCTCCCAGTGTGAATGAACCTGTGAGGGGAAAAAAATAGTAAAGAAATAAAGGAACAAAAATGAAGTTACTTGCCCAAGATCACAGAAAGAACAAACAGCAAAGCTAAGAAAAGAAAGTAGGTCTCCTGGCTACCAGCATTGTGACCTACTTAAGTAGGTCCTGTCTCACACAAAAGCAATGCTTATTAATTGTTTCTATCACAACCCTTACAAAACCTTTGAATGCCCTAATTATAAAGAAAAACTTCCTTTTTGTTTTTACCCTCTTGATTTTGGGTTTTTGGGTTTGTTTTTTTTTTTTCAATTTAAAAATACACCATATCCAAACTAAAGGAGGAGGGAGTTTTATACTGTAAGACTTCTTCCAAGCAGCCATTTCTGCATTTCCAACTTTTTTAGGTCCACAAGGAAAACAAAGAAAAAAAAATCAGACCACAGGCTGATTTTATCCTGCAGAGGATAAAGCAGCTTTTGGACAGGTCTGTATGATACATGTGCCACCAGTCTCTCTTCCTCCTTTCAGCTTCTGTGTCCTGGAAGGATTCACTCCATCAAGGCAATGTTTTCTCTGATTCAACAGCTGCACTTGCTTTGATAAGGAAATTCTGTAAGAACAGGGGTATAGTTTCTATAAAGTCCTAGGCTAGCCTGGAGCTGGTTCTCCCCTCAACAGCAGCTGTATGTAGGGATAATGATGGCTCTTACTGAGAGACAGAAAAATCGAGCAAGGAACATGAACAGTACAAGCTGGTTGTTAGCCAAAAAGATATTTGTAAGAGGGGCAGAACCAATGCCACAACTGCCCAGAAAAATATACTGTTCTTCTCTAAAATATTTTGATGCCAAAAGAGCAGGCAAGTTAACTAGGCATAGAGACACCCACCTGCTTCAATCATATACAAATGCATTTACAAGCTTTTGGCTTTCTTCATCAGTGTAATTCCAGAACTGATGTAAACCCCAGATTTCAGAAAATGTGCTTGCAAGTATGCAAGGAGTAGGGCGATTACTGACGGCAGGAGCAGTTTCAAGTACGGAGCTCTGCTAGGTAAAAGTGTGATGGATACCCTTAAGGCATTTGACAGACCTGGCAGTGTGACACCCGGGGACATGGTTCAGCGGTGCACGTGGCAGTGCTGGGCCAACAGTAGGACTCAATGATCTTGGAGCTCCTTTCCAACTTAAATAATTCTATGATATTCTGAGTGATATAGGAGGAAAGGGCTTGAACCGCGTTAAGTTTCATCCTTGCCGACACGCGGACAAGCTTTTCCATCGTGAGGTTTGATGCTGTCGTACCACGTAAGGGGAAGAGTAACGGGGCTTTGGTGACTTCGGACAATGTGCAAACATTTGGGTACTTCCCGGGCAGCTCTCCCGCCAGCAGCGCAGCCCAGGGCAGCGCCGGGCCGGGACCGAGCCCGGCCGGAGGCGGGCAGCGCCTGCCGGCAGGTGGCAGCAGGGATCCAGCCGGGATCCAGCCGGGATCCAGCCGGGATCCGCGCTCCCACCGCCCGAGGGACCTCAGCAGAGACACACGGTGACACACGGTAGTGACTTGTCTTTCAGCAGTTTGCCTGTAGTAAGCTGTTATTATCTCGGCTTGAAACGCAATTAACAATTTTAGTGGTTTTTCATTCGGGCATGACAACTCACTAATTGAGACAGCTCTGCTAAAAGCTCCCTCTAACTGTAGTCACGGCCTCGATTCCTACACGCGTTCTCCTAGGTTGTGGGGCATATGCTTTCATAATGC
Organism: Peucedramus taeniatus; assembly: GCA_013400575.1. Lineage (NCBI taxonomy): Eukaryota > Metazoa > Chordata > Aves > Passeriformes > Fringillidae > Peucedramus > Peucedramus taeniatus. The sequence goes on from WBNO01024057.1 coordinate 28,004, forward strand.
AAAGTGTTTTTTAAAATCCCCTAACCATAGGGTCACCTCTTTTTCAATGCTGAGGCCTGGCCAGGGAAGCACTCAGCTCACAACTGTCAGCCAAGACATCCCAAGTGCTGATAGACTGGGAAGATTAACTATCTTAGTATGGAATTTTTGCAGACAGAGTAAGTTTTCTGTCTGAAGAGAAGATTGCAGTTTTTTCCCCCCAGGCACTCATCTGTTCTCTGAATCACCAGAATGTATCAACAGCAGTTCTGATCAACACGGGAAGTCACTTACAGAGTCTGGGAGAGAAACTGGAGAGGTTCTTCAGCAGCACTCAGCACCTCGGTGCTCCTCTGCCGCACTGCACTGCCCCTTACTCCAGCAGCACCCAGCGCTCCAAGCCGCCGGCACAGCGGGCACAAAGGATGCTCCCAATGAAAGCACCCCGTGTCCCACAGGGCCACTCCAACCTCCCGGAAAAGCTGTGTGCTTTTGTAGTATCCTGTGTCCACAGGTACTCCTCTTTGCTCTGGAACGCTCCACAATGAACACATGAGTTTATAAACTCAGCTTGCACTGCTTTAATCTAAATTGCAAGATCAGTTTAGTCTCTCCTACTACTTTACTCAGCATATGCTGTGTTCACACTAAGAAGGGGCTCAAAACACTTTTAATACCTGACTGCACAGAGACTTTGCAACACACTAGTTACATTAGAAATTTATAAATAGCGAAACACAAGAAACTTCTACAGAATCACCCAAGTTTCCTGTGGAAATGCTGACGGCTGTATTGAAAGTAACTGGAAGCCAGTTAAAAACAAACTGCATAAAAAAATTAGTTAACATGTCATTGAAGATCGTTCTGCCAGCAAGGAAGTACCCTAAGATGACTAAATAAATATCTATTTCCCACTTCTCTGATTAAGAGGATACCAGGGAAACTGCAGAAGGGATAAGGCTATTTGCTTTGAGGTGGAAGCCCTCTGCTGGTTAACATAAACTAATTAGTGCACTAATCTAAATGTTTTTGTAGATAAGAGAACCACAAAGAACAAGAAAGGAGAGAGTGGCTAAAGAAAAAGTAGAGAAGAACCATCAGCATCTCAGAAATATTTATTCTTCCTTTTTTTAAACTTTTTCCCTGTTTGTATTTACATACCCTTTGAATTACAAAATACGCTTTTTAACGAACCTTACCAGGTCTTTGCAATTATAAAATGCTAAAAAAGAACTTTAGAACCCTGTGAGACACTTGGGCAGACCTGACCATTCAAACACTGAAAACAGAGCTCATGAGTGTTATAAACAGGTATCACTGTTTGATATATAAACCACAGGAAAGTATTTCTTCCTATAGATACAAATGCTGTTTGTGCGCATCTTTTTATCTTGAGTCCTGTATCTTTAAAACACATTTCAAAATTACTTCACAGTCAAACCAGCAAAATTATTTACCTTACTGAAACTGTGTGCAAGTCTCTTCTAGGAACCAATCTAAGCATGTGCTGTTTCTGTAAACCATGCATAAATACTGAACTTCACAAGACAGACAAAGGGCTCACATTTGCATGTGTGTGCACAGGTACAGGACTGCAGCAGTGCTTTTTCACTTTATTGCTGTGTTTACATGCCAGCTAAGCCTGGCACTTGGTAAGTACAAAGGAGTGTGTTGCAACTCAGGACAAAATTTGTAAATGAAACTCAGCCCCACCACACCTGGAAGAATGCTGCAATCTCCTCTCTTCCTGACAACAGGCCCTAGGTTAAAAGAAACTCATTTCTAGGTGGAGGATGAGCACAAGGAATGTTGCTGACACACAGAGGGTGAGGAGGAAAACACTGAATTTGTGTCTTAGTTACTGTCCTACATAGTTATACTTAATCCCAATTAAAATAGCTCTGTTAAAAGCTCAACGAAGACGCAAGAGAAAACAAAACTTCTAAAATAATGAACATATGGCCTATGTGTATGCTCTCTCTCTATGGAGTGCCTGTGCATGTGCTCACTCCATATGTACACATCCACATATTCAGCAGGAGCACTGTGACCAACAAGAAAAATTTTCTCCCTCCCTGCAATTTCCCCTTCTGCCATATACAGGTCTAAAATCAACTTAGATTTTTATTGGTTTTTTTTCAATCTGAAACACTTAAATGTTTTCTCCTACCAACAGAAGTTTCTAGGTCAAAAAAAACCCTGAGAATACAGAAGAATAGTATGCAGGGTCAATCCTGCAAAGCCTATGGTCCCTCCTAAATAAAACATTTGAGACACAGGAAGTGTTCACATTCATCAGCTGCGAAAATAAGGTGAGACCAGGAGGTAAAATTAAAGTCCAAGTCATCGTCAGTAGAAGAGAAGACAGGATAAATAAGGACATTCACACAAGCAGCAGGACTAATCTGATCCTACCTCTCAACCACTGGCATGTGAAATAATCAGCCTCAACAAAACAGTTGCTTAGTCACAGTTAAAAAACCAAGAGTATCAATTCTTAAATCACAGCCCAGAGAAACTAAATCAAGGGTTTGCAATCTTCTATAATTTGCACCACATCATCTTGTTTATGTATCTAAAGAAAGCTCATCTTCTGGCACTCACTGAAATACAGGGTGGGAACGGTAGAAAGTGAAAGAGAAGTCACATACTATTGAAATTACAGGTGTAAAGAATGTTTGTTCATCAGATACTAATCTGTTGAGAGCCCAGTGGATGTCTCCCACAATAGTAACACCTCAAACCCACTTTTCCCAAGCAGGAGAGTTTAGAAAGCAGACTCACTGCCTTCTCACAGCCAATGTCAACCATCAATCACTATTTCAGGTGGTTTCATCAGGGCAAAAAAGATTCACACCTTGATAGTCATTGTTAAATGAAGTCATCCAGACATTTCACTATTAACCAGTGGACTAAATTACAGGCTTAGTCTTCACCTAGTGCTTTTGCTTGCCCACAATACAATCTGCTTGGATTACCCTGCCAGCCTGAAAGCAGCTCTAAGGTACTCATCACCCAGGTTCTTCAACACCTTCCTTTTCAAATGCTTGAAAATCAAGTATCAATCCTGATGTATCCTTCAGCTTGACTTCTATGGCCAATGCCAAAATATTGCTCCAATCTACGCCATTGTTCTTTTCTTCTTTTGGCACAACTGGCAGCCCACATGCTAAATCCAGTATTTCATGAGGTCTTTTACCTTCTCCTTGTCAGAAACAAGGAACATGGCTAGAGCTGGATACCCAAGCTTCCACTCACACAAAAAGAAGTGGAGCATTAGATGTGAAGGGACAACATGCCCAGCTCCCAGGGCAGCACAGCACCACAGCAATAATATGTCTGTACATCTTTCAGAAGGCGATTGGTGAGAAAAATAAGGATCCAATATGGAAACCAACCCCTTTCTTACTGTATTTTCTGTGTAATTAAAGGCCACTAGACATAACAGGATATGCCACATCAATTTAAATGAAACACCTCCCCCAAAAGAAAATATTCAACTCTATCCTGTAAAAGACAGATTTTTATTGTAATGAAATCAAAATGAAGATTTAACTGCTGTGTTTTTCATGTAATTCTGCCTGTAAAGTCAAGCCACCTTCCCCAACAAGAACACTACATCACTAAATGCAAATGGCAAACAAATTACATTGAGAAGTAAGAGATACGTATTATTTCACTCGCAGTAGACATTCCTTATTTACAGGCATCTTGCAAATTGCCTGCAGTAGAAAGAGATGCCATGTAGATATTCCTAAAGAAATAAGAATAGAGATACATGGGATTAGATAGAAAATAAATTTATGCAGAAATACTTATTATCTAATCATGTATTCTATCCATCACATACCACATTCTTGTTGTGCAACCAAGTTTATTCACCCAGGGGAATCCACCAAAGATGAGAATGCTTCATATGTATTTATTCATCAAATAAAAATAACAATGGTTTCTGGATGGGAACTACCACCTTCTTTTTATTCACATGCCTCCCAAGCTACACCTGTTCTAAACTCATCAAGTTGACAAGATTATCAAGATTGTTTAGAGAGCCAATATTTCTCTGGAGTACTTTTTCCCCCCAACATAGGGAAGTGGAAAATATGCTGGCTCTCTCAGCCCGCTTTGGCATAGAGATAATGCCATGCTCTGTGGTTAACTGTAGCTCTTCTTCCTCCAAGGCACTGTGAGTCATCTCTGCTTTCCACACTGGTATCTTCCAAACAATTCTGGGTAAAACTCTGCTAGTTCTTTCTCACCAAAGACATTGTATGAGAGCACAATTACACAGAAGGGATCACATATTAAAGAAGGTTTTTTTTAAACATTCCATTAAAAATGTGCAAGGCAAATATTGCAGTAACTATTAATCAAGTCTAAAATTAAATTAAAACTAGCTTCATGAAAGATGCCTGGCCATTTGCTGGCATTTAAGACTTTCCCTTCAAGCACAAGTACAGTCACAGCAGGGTTTGCTACTCTCATCCAATGGCACCTTTTCCCAAGCTTAGACAAACAGATGTGAGGAGACGCTTTCAATCCCTACTTGCAGACAGTATTGTTTTTTCATTATGACAAAGTGTTGCTGAGCTTGGCAGTAGAAACCACCCACTTTCAGGAACTCCCAGCATAGTTAATATTCCTCTGGTTAACAAAAGATGCCTTGGTCTGAGGCTGTTGCTACAGGCTGTTGTTACAGCACTGCACCCAACTGACCTTAATTTATGAAGGGCTGCTCTTGTTACAGGATCCTGAGTTATTCTGCTTAGTTTAGGACCAGCAAAATGTAGCAGATTGACAGCTCTAAACATCACTCAGGAGGGGAATGAATAAATAAATAATATCACATATTGGCTACAGTATTTGGTACCTGTTCAGCAGTGCTTAAAAGACATCTTAAAATCCAGTTTGATTGCCAACTTAGTATCCTACACGTTTTGTCTTAAAAGAAAAAAAAAAGTGTACCACTTTTTAGACACTTAATCAAGAAACTAAATGCCAATGCAGTTCCTTTATGGCTCCCAAATTCTTGGTGCTCTAGGGGTCACTGCGAGCATCTCAAAAAAAAACCAAAAAAAAAAAAACCCTTACAACATTCACCAGGGGAGTGCTTGCAGCCCACCCTCCTGAGCAGCCAACAGGATCTGCCCTGAGGTGAGGGCATTACGAAGCACCTTTTCTCTTGCTCCCAAGTAAAACCAGGGGAGCAAGCTCCTGTCCTTCCCAGCCCTCTGCGTGCGCCTCAGCCGCGCTCATCCTGCGCAAGCACCGCAGTGCAGGCACTCCCCGCACGCTGTGACACTGCAACCCTGGCCTCCCAGAAATGCTGGGATTTCATCTAAATCACTGCAGCCAGCCAGCTCACGGCCCCACACCAGCTGTGTCAGCACAAGCGAGGACACTGAAACCTGAAGGAGAAGGGTGGACATGAGCGCTGGAAGAACAGGAGCTCCTTCTAGAGCAGGGTGCGGCAGGTTAAACCCAAGGCTACAACTGTCCAGGAGTTCTGCAAACTCTCCAGTTCTGCAGTGAACAAATTCAGGATACTGATAAATAAAAGAAGGTCTGAGCATAGTACTTCCCTGGATGTCTATTCAGCTTGTACTTTAAAGTTTAAAAAAACCAAAAAACCAAACCAAACAACTACTTTGATTTTCAAACAGAACTCTTCTTCTGGGGGAAAATCTGTTTGGAGTGGTGTTTCTTGGGTGTGGGTTTGTTTTTTTTTAAAGTGCTTTATTTCCACTGTGTGTGGGGAAAATGATGCCTGAAGCCTTTGGCAGTTTTCAACACAGGAAAAAATAAAAAAATCTCCATGGGGTGAGGCCAGGGTTGAGCAAAGAGAGCACTCAAAACATTCATGTGAATTTTATCACCAAAATAGACTCAAAACACTTTATAAAAATGTGTGGAAAATGCATTGAGATGGCAGAAAAGAAATATGGCATCCAGGATCTCCAGAATGTCATTACTGGATGCAGACTTTCTTTTTTTTTTAGGTTTGGCAATCAGTTTTGCTATGTTAGAAGTTCCCTCCCCTATGCTAAGAATTATATCCAAAAGCATCTCAGCAGCCAGCCAAGACAGAGATCAAGAGAGGGAAACATTATTATGTTTTGCCCAGTTCAGGGAAGGATGAAGCCAAGGTAAATAATTTGCGAGCAGTCTTCCGAAGTAAACTTTTCTTTTGGTTCATGAGTTATTTCTACATTGTCAGCCAACTATAAGCATTACAATTTGTTAGCCCATTGAAATTAAGTGGAAGTGTATTTCCACCTTAATTCCAGAGAAACTTGTTTCCCTTAAAAATTTTTTAACTCCAGGCCTCCTTGACAATGCTGTTGCCTGCTACTTGGCTTTCAACACTTCTTTTGATTTTTCACGGAAACCTTCAGCTTCAGACCGTACTGTAGAAAGCCAGTACAACAAGACAGGGCAGAAATACATTTCTGTGCTAGAGTGGTAAGCACAGAGAGAAAAAACCAGGAAGACAAGTCAGTCATGTGAGTGAGGGTAGGACAGGCATCCTTAGCATTCCAGCCCCGATGGAAAAGAGATGTCACTGCCTTGCAGCTGAGGTGCGCACACAAGCTCACTCCTCAACCAAAGCACAGAACATGCACACGCCCCTTCCCAGAAAAACAGCTCAAGATGCATCCAAAAATACCCTCCCTGCCTTCAGCAGCAGGTCCACTGGGTAGACACTCATCCTTTAGGCAATACCAGCTAGTTTAAGCTTAGAGGGAGCTGTTGCATTTGCATGTCTTCACTAGAGGTTCATCTGCAGTTGTCCTACAGGTTCTGCCTGTAGAACTGGGTCTGCCGTCTCCTTGCAGGGAGGCTGGCCTCCTCCTACCTTCCCTTCTCATCCCACAGCTTCTCCATAATGACTGCTTTCTTCTCCAGTCATGGACACTGTTAGTCAGAGCCACAAACTGACACATGAGAAAATATCTTTAACTTCATCAAACACTCTCTCCAATATCACTCCCCCTCCTTACGCAGCTTCCCGGGACAGCGCAAGTGGGAAACTAAGCCAAGGAGGGCAAGATAGCACAGAGCAACCACAGAGCTGCTCTGCATGCACGGTGTGGGGGGAGCAGCACCCATGAGCACCCTTCCCTCAACGCCTGTCACAGCACTGCCAATTTCTGCAAAATTCAGGGTGAATCATATTTGTGCTGCTTCTTCCCACATCCCAGTTCTTGGGAGTCACATATCTGGGCAAGAGTCATGTCTTTTATCTTCAAAGGAAAGTGAAAATTCCTAAATTTAATTTGAGGGATGCAGAAATTCACACAACCTAAACATCATAAAAGTTCAAGTCCCAAGAGGTATTAAAAACGCTTTCTGTTTCCATATTTCACGATTTTTTCGGGGTTAAGCTTGAGATCCTGAATGCTTTGCTTAAACCCACTTCTATAGGTGGGAAAATCTTAGCCAGATTCTCTGCAATGGAAGGAGTTAGACTGCAGGAATGCAGCTAGAGCAGGATAAGGGATGCTTTTCTGGGGAGGGTGCTGAATTCTTGCATACAATAATTTTAACTCCTGTCAGCGTAATGCCCCATCAGGGTGGAAGCAAGAAAAAAAAATACAGGCTTTTCATTATTGGATAATTGGATGCACACCCTTAGTAGTGAAAGTAGTTTGTTAAGTAGTTAACTCATCTCCAAGTAGTGAGAACAAGCACACTAATAACAATACTGCAAGATACAAAGGGTTAGAAGAGAAGCAAGAACTGAAGCAGCAGCTGTATGAAAGAAAGAAATCTTTCCAAATGGCTGTAAAGGCTTTAGCCAGTACAAACCAATAACACACACTCTTCCCAAAAAAAAAACACAGCCAAAAATTAGCATAAGTGGTTAAAATTATTTCACTCAATAATTAATGAAACTTAAAGTCTTATCCTACAATGCTTATTTTACTCAGAGAGTTTACTGAAAATCTGATCTCAGTTTTAAAAAAAAATCCATAATTGAGTACACTCAGATTTTATTCAGACTTAACTTTAAAAAGTTCTCATTCTGAAAAGAGTGATTCCAAAGTTGGGGTTTTTTTAAGCACAAAGAAAGCAGCATCTGAGATGCCAGAGTGGGACTGTCACTAGCAAGTCCACCCCCCTCCCTTTCTTTACCAGCTCTGTGTAAAATCTTTTTCTCAATCAAACTAAACTGGGTGTGTATAAAAGCAAGCAGGCAGCTCTGGATGGATGTCTCCACCTAGCTATCAATTACTGTCACGATATTTGTATTTCATCTATTTTCTGCCTCTCCCATTTCATTTTTCCTGCATCAGCAGTAAATTTAGGACAAAAACACAAGACTAAAAATTCAATCACTGCCACCTACTCAAGCCAATTCACCAATAAATGAGCTTACCAATTTTTATATTGCATAGATGTGAAAGACTTAACTGTAAGGTCCTATAGAAAAATTTCCTTATTTTCTTCTAAGAGACAGGTTACTACTGAATTCATAGATCAGCTTCCAAAAAAAGCTACTTTGTTCTCAGAAAAAGCAAGAAGTGACTAAATTAAGCATTTAACACTTCGGATCTAAAAATGAAACATGCCTACAAATTTTGTCTAGTGACCTTTGTTTGCTATACACTGACAATTTCTTTTGTCCTTTCTTAGAGAAAATTAAGCCAATATATTTAGGGGTGAGAAAGAAGCAGCACTAATGACGGACTATATAAATCAGGGTATGCTGAAAATTTTCAATTGGCATTTAATAAACTAAGCCATTAATTGATAGGTTTGCCTTGAAAACAAGAGGTGTAGCCCAGATAACTTTTCTGTTGTGATCAAATGAACAGACAGCTGGCAAGAGATAAGGAGTGCAGAAGAGTCAGTTACTCAAAACAAATCATAATTTCTTTAAACCAAAATAATGTTTTGGAACTAGAACTCAACAACAGTTTAGAACATTTACCAAAAAAAAAAAATCACATGCTTATGCTTTGCAAAGGGAGACAATGATGAGAGTGCTGGACAACACAGGAGTCTGCTAATAAAGATTCAAAAGAAAAAAAGATAATCAGCAGAGCTGCTGTTTCCATCAGAAGGATGATGATGATCCCCTGCCCACAGGAAAGATGACACAATTTGGGGCAGAAGAGAGAAGTATTTCCCTCACCCACGTGAGGCATCTGACATAAAGCTTTATTGTCTTCAAAGATCTTACAAGTGTGGGGCATTTGAACACGGGTTGGATTTGTGATTTTTTTTTTTTTTTTTTTTTTTTTTTCTGTTTTGAGTAGGGTTTTGTTTTGTTTGTTTTCTTGTTGGTGAGGGGTCTTTGAGAACTCAGCACAGCCTTCATCTGACATAAAATGAAAAACTTTTTGCATTTTATTGATCCCTTCAGTGCTCTGAAACACAAATCATGGCTAAAGAAACACCAGCTACACTCTACTGCCAATCTGTTGGTCCACAGCTGAGGCAGTCTGCTACCATCTCCACTGTATCTATATTATTGCTTAATTTCCTCTTCTCAATTTATGGCATTTCTGAATCATCAACACAGAAGACCAAAATAGGGTCCTGGTCTTGGGAATTGGGAAGTTCTCAGGAAACCTGGGGGTAGTATTAAGGAACAGGAATTTTGGCAAACAAGAGAAAAGACATACAAGGAAAAATAAACTCCATTTAGTAGGATTATACAGTCAAACTAAAAAACGATTTTTAGATCTGATGTATAGCTTGCTGGCTCTTTGTTAAAGCAGACACACATATGTTGAATGTCTATTTAAAAGCAGAATACTTCACTAAAATATACTGAAGCTAAAAAAAATTTGTAATGGAGACCATAAAGGGGAGAAAACTATGGAATGTGTTATGTTCATCTAGCAAAGCTGTTCCCTAGCAATCAGCAGTTTCAAGCAGCCTACATCAATCCTGCTCTTAGACACAATAGAGTCTAGTCTGAAATACAAGCGTAAACTAAGACAAACCATTAGAAAATACTCCAGAGCTTTCTTTTTTTTTTTTTTTCCCGATACCAGTGGCAGGAAATCCTGATGGCAAGAAACATCATGAGTTCAAAGCTCTGACTTTTTAGAAAGAGGATGGAATCAAAACACCTCCCTACACTTTGCTCTTTAAAAAAGGGGAAAAAAAGAAAGAAAGAAATTAAATAAAAGGAAAATATCGACAGAGGTCTTCATCATAGTTAAAAAATGTTTGGAAACAATTAGCAACTGAAAAATGGAAGAGGAAGAGAAATAAAAATTTTAAAAACCTTAAAACACTAAGTAGTAAAGTGTTCCATTTTTATGAGTAAAACATCCTAACATTGCAGGCATGTAACTTAAAGTTCAATACATGCTTCCACAGAATTTAATGCAGTTCAAAATAAAGCCAACCTCTTTAGTTATCGACATTCCGAGGCCATAAACCTACACAGCAAGTCATCAAAGCAAAACATCTGTGCACTGTCCACACATGCAGCGCGTGCTTTGAAACAGAAAGAATGATGTCATTTCAGCCTGGTTTTTATTATATTCCATTTGCTAAATTCCCAGCAGTATGGCCCTACCTCTGCCTCTCAGAAATAGCCCAGTGTTGCTTTGGCAGCACTTGAGGCACATTTACAGTGAAAGACACTTGCAGTGCCCCAAGGGCTCCCTGTCACAAGCTAAGGAAGATGCTGCACAGTTTAATTTACCTGCCACAGCTGCCAACAAGCCCTTGCCTATAAATGAACCTGAAGTGATCCAGATTTTGTCAGCGTTCCCCCTGTGCCCCCGGTGCAGCCAGCAGCCTGCTCCCCAAACACAGCTGGCCTCCAGCAAAAGCGCTCAAGTCCGCACAAAGCAACACAAACACAATGCTAAAATCAAGTTTCTTGTGGAGGTAAAATCTGCTCTCCAGCCACTGCAACCAAAGCTGAAGTTCTCAGACATCTACTGTCCCCTGTTGAAGGATGAAGGCTGACATGGCTTGAGCCCTCTTGATGCAGCAAGGAGGGAAAACCAAATGCAAGAGAAAATATCAGAGGCCAAACACATCTCCTTTCCAAGCGAACTGCACTCTGCCCATCAGCCTTCATCCTTCAACCTGTCCCCCTCAGAAACTTCACTTACACCAGCCTCCTCACCACTTGTTCAAAAATTTTCCCAAACAAGTGTCCATTTTACCACCTGCCAGATTTCTTGAAACCAGCCATTCCCTCAATTCTCCCATCACTGTTCCCCATATCTGTCACTTCTCCTGAAGATGATCGCTCATGTTATCAACACATTTTCTACAGAGACCATAAGCAGGAGAATTACTCTTGCAACCTGCAGAAGCACTAGAAAGCATGGCTAGGCTAACACAGCACTGTGCTGCATGTTTCTTCCCCTTTGGGAAGCTAATGTAAATAAAATGAACAGACTTCTGGTACTAGGGCCTGGAATATTCCTAGAAACTGTCTACCAGACTGGCTGCTTTTTTTTGAAATATACCATTCTAAAGAGAAAGACAGTGTTGTTGAGCAGAGCACAGGGTTTTATAAACTTGGCAATTCATTTCTTGTTTTTACTGATTTGAGAAGGACTAGCACATGTTAATGAGGGCTTTGTAAATGTGGACCCTGGGCAGTTCTGTGGAAGGATACAGAGTACATGTGTTTCTCTCAGGCCAGTTCCAGGAGATGGTGGAAACAAGCCATAACCCTTGATTCAAATGAAGTCACTCCTGTGTCTCTTCCAGAAATTACAATAGCACCATGTACAAAACTCATCAGTAACTGGAGGATCTTGGACTTCATTATTTAAACCTGGATTTGATGCAATATGAATGTTTTTTCAAAAACAACTTTTCACATAAAGGCGCTAATATAAACTCGATCATATGTTTTGGGTTTTTTGTTTTTTTTTTACACATACCAACACTTTCTTGTAATACTCTTGGACTGTGTAATATTTGCCTTACACACTGCATGTAAAAATAGTCTGTTCTCTTACCAAATAATGGGCTTGAGGAACCCCAGGGATTTTAAATCTGGACAGACTGTAATGGAAACACAGAATCTGCTTTGTGGACTCTGAATGGGAAGCAAGTACCTCTCCTAGGGCTGTGGAGGCCAGCCTCCCACGGGATGGTCCACTTGGCTGCCTCTCCAGCCAGAGTCACTGCAGGCACACTGCCTTCTTTCCATCCCTGTCATCTCTTCTGGCCCTTACCTGGTCTGATATCAGAGTTACCAAGGCAGCAAATACACACACAGTACCTGGACAAACTGCTCAACAATTCTCTCTACCCACACATTCATCCAAACTTTCATGAGTGTTGTACTAGTCCTGAAAGGAACACAAATTTTTAAAATTCCCTAACACATCAATTTCCTGCTTTAAAATAGTCTTTGCATATAAGGTGACCTAAGTCAGCTAAAACGCACAGTCTGGTGCCTGAAAACCTCCTGGCTGGATAACTGAGAGCAGTATTCCATTTTGAGACCCTGAAATGAACCCCAAAACTCAGTTTTACTCCAAACAAAAACATCAAGTGAAAGAGTGACTAGCAACAGATAAGGAACTTAAAACTGAACAATTTTACTAATATAAATTAAACTGCTTTAACTGCCACTGAGAAAGAAAATACTATGAGCACCTTACCATTCCTATAATTAATGGTAAGTTCTTTAACATTCTAAAATTATATGAAAGTCATCAATAGACAGATGACTTCATTAAAGGCTTTTGATATTCTATAAAACACATACAAGCACACATACACAAAAAAAAAAAAATGGAGTGCATTCAGTCAGCATCTTCTCTCTGCAGGAAATTACTCCCATCAGACATCTGCTTACATCTATTTATACATATACACAGATAGATACACTTTCCACTCCTTTAAAATATTGCAGACTATTTAAATCTACCCAATACTTGAGGTCCCAAATACAAAGCAGCTAACAAAAAGGTCATCCAAAAAGTGATGCTGCTCCTGGAACATGTGAAATATTAAATCCCATTTTAAAAGGCAGTCTTAGTTGTACTTCAATTTACAAATCTCCCCCATCTGGAGTGAGGCAGTATGAGAACACTGACATTCATTTTTTTGTATTGTAAATCTGAATTTTGACATCTTCCAGGAAAAGGTTCAGTTCACTAGTATTGCTTAAAAAATGAGGAGTTGAGAGTCTTCGCCTTTTTTTATTCCTTGCTTTGTTAAAGTGGTTCACAGATTTAGGTTTACTCAGCACCATTCTCTGTTGCTATTTACGCTTGGTTTAAAATGTATTGTGCACTCAAAATGACAAATACTTAGGTTAGAATCTGTGCACTTGGACTCTGACCCTTTATATACACCAAAATAAATTGTAAAGTTTTCATCCATAAACCAAAATGTGGCCTTTAGCTGCATAATTATAAATGCTGCACAGTTCTAATAAAAACCTCCAGTTGTTCCTGCTGTAGTCAATTGTCCCATTCTAAATATAGAATAATGCCAGGCCTAGACACTCAGGTCACCAGGTAAAGCTTTGCACAGCATAAATCTGTCACCACCTTTGCTCAAAGCATCTCTTTAATCAAAATTCATTTACTGTGACAGTGAAAAGCAGCCAATTTAGACAGCCAAATAAATCTGAACCCGTTCGTCCTGTTTTCAAAGGAAGGCGATCACAGTGGAAACTCAGAGGAGTCAGCAGAAACTCTAGCAAGTTGTCAGCCTGCCAACTGACCTTTTTTTGTTGTTGTTTGTTTACTTAATCTTCTTCAAAAATGCATGTTCATTGCAGTCATTACCAAGCTCCAAAGAAATTTGTGTAGGCTCAGAAAACCCCATGTTTCTGTTTTGCTTGTATCTAACAATTACAGTTATTAGACGTATGGGTAGCCAGCCAGTACCACAAATAAGATCGTGTATTTCCCATAATTATAAGGGGAAACATTAAGACTAATATTGTTCAATTTTTCCAATGAATATAGCTACCACTAAACTCTAATTTGACTCATCTTTGTCAACATGAAGAGATAATAACAAGTGCAATTGTGAAAGGAGGGCATTTCACTTAGTGATGTCTAAGGCATAAATGCATTTGTAGTAAGCAACTACAGAGCAACCCTACTTATTTAGGTATTTCGTCCCTCTTTCTTTTTGCTTCACATAGATATTTTTAAAAAATAATAAATCTACCATTTATCTATAACTAGGTGAAGACATTTGCTTTAAAAATAACAGGAGATACTCACTTTTCTAAAGCAACTTACATTTTATGAGTGACACTGAGCTTTAACAAAATAATAAAGCCGTGTTCCACCAAGATCAGTTCAAAGTACCTTAAAATATTTAAGTATTCTTATTAAAGTGCAAAGCTGAAAATTTTACTGGAAAAGAACATATCTTTACAACTTCAATAAATGCTTCAGTCTACTGAAGGCTACTAGAATAGAGACATAGTGCTAGCACAGGTTACTGAAATTCAGCATTCTTGGGGAAGATGGAATCACACAGTTCCCTGTGGCACATCGCATGGGTAATGAGGAAGGAATTAGTCAAGCAACGTTATTACATTTACGTTTTCATAACAAATGGCTTTCTCTGGGGAAGCCCAAACAAATTACGCCGGCTGCTAGCGCAGGCAGGACACACCGAAGCTGTGGTTTGACATCTGGGCGGCAGCGCTGCCCACCCGCAGCGGCTCCTTCCCGCAGCTCACCCAGCGCCGGGCAAGGGACACGGCTGCCCCCGCACACACCCGGCCCCAGGAGCTGATCCGGCTGAAAAATAACCCGGCAGAGTCAAGTAAAGCAAATCAAACCTTCTGTAGGCAAGTTTCCATCCTCTCCACCGCCGTCTGATTCTCCGTGCGATCACTAAGTGCGCCAGTGCAAGGAGGGCACGACAGGCACGGGGGCCAAAGATTTGCTCAAAACAGGCCCCAAATTTTCTTCATTTCCCAGCCATTCATCAAGAGAAGAATGCAGCTGACCAGCGGCAGGGATGCAGCTCCAGCCGCAGCGCTCCGGGAGCGGCGCTGGCGCTGACCCCCTCCCCAGCCCCAGCGCAGGCGGCTCTGCTGCAAAGCTCGCTGCAGCCGCAGCAGGGACCAGCCAGTTACAGCCGGGAGATGAAGCAGAAGGAAGCCCCGAGGCCCCAATTTCGTGCAGCTTAAGCCGATCTAATTGCTGTCTGCCGGCATCCCAGCCCTCCGCTCCTGAGCCCATTATCCAACGGAAAATAATCTTTTTTTTTTTTTTTTCCCTGTTGTGTCATCCCATGGGTTTTGTTTCTGTCTGCTTACTGAAATGGTGCAGCAAAGAATGGAGAGTGGGACCATAGTGGAGGAGACACCATTCAACTCACACATAGGTTTTCTTAGGCTGCTGCTGACCTACAGCTTACATTAAATCATTTTGCAGCAATCCCTACTGTCTTCTTTTAGATATAACTCAGCATTGCCACAAACCTTTGCATCACCCATACTTCTAATTAAACTTTGCCTTTGCTCATAGGCTGTACATTAAAGTAAAGAGCTGTTGAAAATACTTCTAATGTCTTTCAGGTCTGTAGAATATACAGGTCTCACCACAGCACTGCTCCACAATGCTGCCACAGCAAGTCATCAAAGGGATGGAAAGGGCTGGCTGATGATTCCTATGGGTCTCATAACTTGCATACTAAATCCCAGCTCTGTAAAGCAAAAATCAATCAGGACTTCCTCCA
Source organism: Peucedramus taeniatus (assembly GCA_013400575.1). NCBI lineage: Eukaryota > Metazoa > Chordata > Aves > Passeriformes > Fringillidae > Peucedramus > Peucedramus taeniatus. The sequence continues at coordinate 43,643 of WBNO01024057.1, forward strand.
AACTGCCCTCTTCAAAGCCACAGAGAAAGGCTGTGGTGAGGCACGGGGTGGAGCGGCGTCTCACCGCAGGTTGAGGGAAGTCCTGACTGAAGCCCAGCATTTGCAGGCTCACTCAAACTCCCACGACTGACACTGAAGATCAGGGGAGCTCCCAGGTTGGGCACCGAGCAAGGGGCAGGTTACACACCCACTTCTGAGCCTCAGCTTCCCAAGTGCATCCCTGGTGGGATAACCACGGCTGTGCCTCAGCATCTTTGCTGATCTTCAACAGGAGAGATCTGATGCAACACAGCCAGCACAACCTGTCATTGCTTGCATGTGACAGTGTGGCAATTTCCACAAAGAAACACAGCATGTACTACTACAGGAACATGCTATGAAGGCAGGGCCATGATTCTTTAATTCTCTGCAGTAGGTGGAAAAAATACAAAAGAAAAATGCCATTAAGATCATCAAGGAGGAGATGCCCTTGTCTGAAATCACCATCTTTTAAGGTAGCTACAGATACCTTAAAAGAATTAATTGGTACCTGCGTAAATATGCCTTTGTTTGATAAATGGGATTTCTTTCTGCTGCATTTCCACTAGTGAATTAGTATGTAGGGAGGAGACAACTTTATTATTTACGAGAGACTCAATCTATCTCCACACCCACATCACACTTCAACCAAGAAAATCAACACTCCATTAGAGATTATTAATACATGAAGCCCCACAACCACCTTATGATTTGTGATATTATTTCCTCCACTTTACAAACCGAGAAAACTACACAACATCTCATATGAATAGGTTATTAAAAAGCTCTGTGAGCAAACCCACAATGGAAGACAGCACATTTCCATGAGGCCAGGATTTTTCTCTGGTCTCTGACTCCGTGTCTCTGCTTTAACTTCAAAATTGCTACCAAACTTCAGTCAAGTAAAGCTCAAATAATTAAAGAGACATAGCCTGCTTCCACTGAAGCCTGTGGCAAAACTCAATATTTTTAACAGAAGCAAGACTAGAATAAGCCTTTATGAAACAATTGTGATCACTGGAAGGCACCACTGAGTTCTCAATATTATTAGCTATGAGACTGCATCTATCTAAGAGCAATATTTCTTTTAAAATCTTTAAAACCTGGTCTCAAAACCTACGAGGTTTTTAAAAGCTCTTGTTCTTCAGAAGAACATTATTGAAAAAGCACTGAATGGTTATTACTTACATTGAAATTTTTTGTATGAATAATTTAAATGTGTTGCTAAAGTGCATACCAAAGGCCACTCCAGCAAGGGATGGAGTCCCTCTGAGGATTCTCACTTCTTTCATATTTGCTTTTGCCCCTGGTTATAACAGCTTTTCCTTCATTTTCCAATTAAAATAGTATTGTAACGAGATTTGGAGTCAACAAGCTTATTGCTTGTATTCACTGAAAAAAATCTTTATATACCTCAAAATGGAGGAAGGAAAGCTTTTCAAAGTCTTTGAGATCAAGTTCTTAACATGAAATTGCTTAGATTATAAGCCATGGCAGACATACAGAGTTTTTTGTACTTGGCTGACCTGGGTTTTTTTTGAGTAATGAAATTTTCTCTACATAGATAGTGTCCCACTGAGACAAACACATCCTAAAGATCATGAAAGATAGGTTCCACCACACTTCCTTGCTCAGTTTTAAAATAAAAATTATCTCCTGGGTATGAGGTATTCCTAACAGAGCAAACATGCATGACTTCATTATGCTTTAACTGTGACCAAATCATTGCAGCCAAGGGCCTTTGCATACAGAATTGTGCCAAGAGCATCAAAAGGAGCTGCCTTTATTAAGTGTGAGCAAGAACTATGCTGACCAACGTGAGTACAACAGCTCTCACAGGAAAGGTCACAGGCAAATGAACTGCTGTGAGCCACAGCAGGCACTGGGGAAGGATTCAGCACAGCAGCTGAAGGATTCTCCCTGCAAGGAAAGTGACAAACAGGAGGGTCTGCTCCACTCTGATCTGGCTATACCTCTCACAGGATTTTGAAGAGAAGGCTTCATTAAACACCTCTAGAAGCCAGAAAAACACAGCTAACAGCAGCAAGTTTCACACAGGAGAAAAATGCCATGATTATGTTATCAGAGGGTTCTCCAGGAAACAAGGGATGCAACAACATCCTGAAACCACACACACCTGTATGTCAAATAAATCTCAAACAATGACATTTTTTGCATGAGCTTTCCTTGATTTTGCAGCACAATGTAAACATTTGTCATGTGGACAATAACTGCTGTGTCAGCATAGTTTTTCAGACATACTCACTCTGATTAAAGAAAATGGAAGCGAAAGCCTAGAGTGCTGATGCTTAAAGGAAATTCCAACATTTCAAGTGTTCATACTTTTCACTAAAAACCATGTAATGTAAGGCCACGGAAAGGCAAAGTATGTAACTTCAACAAACGCTGCTTCTGACCTACCCACAATCACAGAACAGAATTACAGAAGACTTCATGCACAAAAGCAGCATAAATTGGTCTCAAAAAGGATATCTGTGAATACTCAAAGCTCTTACTTATTATTTTAAAAGGCATGAAAATATTTTTGCAAATCAGCTTTAAAGAAAAAAGAATCTTCATTCGTTGCTAGTCTTAGTCTGCACCTCCTGTGAGCTTATCAGTATAACTTTAAGTTTTCCACAGTCTTACCTGACTCTTTTAAGTAGGGCAATGTATCCTGTCGTTCCAGGATTCATCACAACAAAGTCCCTCACAACTTCACCACATTACAGTCCTGACTGAAGATAAATCAGTGAATAAACTTTAAAGCAGTAAAAACTTTAAAGTTTCTCTACAGCAGCAGACCTTGAGCATTGTGTATGGTTAGACAATTTTTTTAAACTAGCTTCATTTTCAGATGAAAACAACTGTATTCTCAACAGCAAGGACAACTTGTTTTTTTACAAGCATGAAAGCAAGTCCTTTCTTCTCTTTGGTCAATGAAATGCAAAAAATATAATCCCCTATTTAAATTTACTTGCAGTAAGGAGGGATTAGAAATCTGTTTTACATAGAAATAAAATTATTTATTTCCCCAACTAGTGCTTGCATCCAGAAATGGCCCTACTTACTTCCCTTTGACTATCCACTCTCTCTCCAGATTAACTCACAAGATACTTGCAAACTCAAACCACATTTACAAAAAGCACTGCCTGCTGTTTCCTTAGAGGAACATCTCCTAAGTAGCTCAGTTTTCCAAAAAGGAACATGAACCGTCTCCATTCTTCACAACACAGGGACTTCCCATATCACAAGTAAGGATTTCATCATGCTGGTGAGCACAGTACAGTTTCAGCTGTTTAAGCCATCTGTACCACTGGATTTCTTTGTTCAAACTAATCCAATTCAACCTCATTCGTGTCTTTTCAGTCGTCTACATATTTTTATCCTTGCAGATAACTCTACATCCGTGCCAGCTACTGAATATCAGCCACTCACACACTTTCCCTACTCCCCTGGCCCCTCTCTAAATCTCAGACACTAGCTAGTTTCTCATTACTACACGATGTACCAGGTAAGCATTAGTCTCATTTCACAGCTGAAGACATAGATATAAAAAAATGCACTGACTTGATTAAACTGAGGGAAAAAAAAAGAAAAAAAAAAAAGACTTGTGAGTTAACACTTGTGATCAACAGAAAGAGAGTAAAGGATAAGAACTATTTAAGACTGTAGTACTGAAACTTTAAGTTAATACAATACTATCATTATGTTTGGCAAAGTAATGTTTTGAAAGCACTCATTAAGCTCAACTTTAATCACAAAAAGGCCATATGCTACTAAAGGAGATTTTTAAAATATAAAAAGAGATGCATAGGACTGACATTAATAAACATTCAAAAGGAGCCTACATAGAAATAAAGGGGGGGAAGCCTATAATTCTTCACACAATCTTTTATTCCATTTAAATTGTACTATTAGGCTGTGCTACTAAAAAAAAAAAAAAAAAAAAAGAAGAAGTTGGAAACCTACTTACCAAAGGGTAATCCTTTGCTTTATATACCCAGAAACAGATAGGGCAATTACAGTACATTTAATATTTGATATGAAAACGAATTAAAGAAGAGAAAAATAAACTCGTACCAGATCTAATTTCACACTCAGGGGATTACAATGTAGAGAATACACACAAGCATTCTTCACTGACAACAGCACTGTGAAATGCTCAGTAGATTGTTGGCACTCATAGGATTTAAAAGATTTAATGTTCTGCTTCGTTACTTCACAGCATGCAAAAGTTTGGAGGCCACTGGAAGACCAGGCAGCTTAGCAAGGAAAAATAACAGAAGAAAAGGGCCTCATCAAACTTACAGGATCTTGATGGACTTTTTTTGACAACATTTTACTGTGCTTAAATTGTGGAAATTAAAAACCAGAGTCCTTCTGTTCCCTTAGGGTAGTCAAGGCCATGTAGTGGGTGCCATTCTGACTGCCCCAAAAGTAGCCTGTACATGTACTGACATCCTATTTTTACTTAACCAAATAAAAAGAAACTAAAGTCCTTTTCTGCTGTAAGGAATAACAGCCGCCTCCCTTAAAAATGTATATACTTGCAAGAGGGAAAAAAAAATCACACAAAAAGAGAGAAACAAATTGATCAAACTCACACCTGCAGTAGCTGAATTAGAAATTTTCTTTATACCTGAATAGAGGTCATTGCTTGTCCTGGATCTCCAGCAGTTCACACTTGGCAAATGCATGCTTTCCCATGGTCAGCACTAGGGTGGACCATTGCTCCTCCATGTTAAGAATCATAATTAGGGCAAAGCATCTTTGTGAGCTGCAGTAATTTCCCCTTTTTCTCTCCCGTGCAGCCAAGCAGGAGCAACCCTGCAGGGTAGGTGACTGCACTACAATAGCTAATCCCAACAAGAGAAACTCTGAGCAAGGAAATGTGCTCTGAAAATGCAATATGTATTCTAAGAGGATGAGAAAACAGAAGGCCTCAGTAATTAGTCCTTGGGATGAGAAGGTGGCTCTTTTGCCTAAGAAGTCCTTTCAAATCTTGGGTATTTAGTTTAGCACAAAGAAAACAAGCTCTTTTGTTAAACAAACATCTAATCACCTAGAAATTTTAGAGGCACACATGCAACTTCAACAAAAAATAACTTCAAACAACTGAATTTGGTGTTTAAGGTGCCCTCTGAGTTATCTGCATAACACAAAGGGGGTTTTGGTTGTTTTTACACCTTTTATGAAGAAACATTTGGGAGGAAAGGTTTTGTTCCTCTTGTTCTGTTTAGAAAGAGCTAGAGGGGAAAGTCAAAATCCACACAGAATACACCTCGCCTACCCATCCCTTCTTGTGGTGCCTCCTGGGGCCTGCCATAAGCCTCCCCCAATGCTGAAGAGCACCGATGGGTCTGACACATCACAAGGACAGCCTGAGTACCTCAGGGGGAGCCCCTACCCTCCTTATGCTTTATTCCTCCTGGGTAACCATTTCACCAAGACCTGCCCTTACATATTTCTTCCTACTTTCATCCCTAAAGAAACCCACCCGGGCCAGGAAGAGCCCATCCCAGGAGGAGGTGGCATGGTGGCTCCTCAGAGACCGCACACGGGATGCGGCTTCTGTCTCGTGCCTCTTCAAAAGTTGCAACCTGTTAGCAGAGAGCTGGTCACTGACCTCACCTGGTCCTGAGTACTCCCAACTACATGATGAATAGACATTAAACCAGCCACACTCACTTTGTTAAAAGCATACACAAGCAGCAGAAGCATCTGAAGCTGTGCACAGGAACATCTGAGCCGGCAGTAGGTCGGCTGTGGGATGTGCTCTGACACCACGGCCTCATTGCTCAGAGTGAGAGCAGCACTCGGGCTGAACAATTGCCATTCCTCACCACTTCATCCCTCCCCTCTCTTTCCCCGCCAGCTGTACCCAGAAAGGATGTGACACTGGTGAAAAAAGCCTGATCCTTTTCCTTTTTTCCTTTTCCACACCAGCTTACGCTTCAGCTGACAGGAGAGCTGCACAGCTTACAGAGCTGCAATGGCACAGCCAACCCACGGTGTGAGGCCATATGGCCATGAGAGAGAAAAGGATGTGCTGGATCAAGGGACAGCAGGTGGCAAGGGAAGGACAGCCCACACATTTGAAACCACCACTATTACATGATTTTTTGGCAATATAGGCATCTCCACGTGTGCTCTCCCGTCATGCCTCTCCCATGGCTCTACAGAGCACAGAGAGTTCAAGGGTCAGGCGTTGACAATTGGAATTCCTGTAGCTGACTTACTAATTTCAAATAATGCAGGCAGCATTTCTACCAAGAGGATCATGTTCTCTGTGAGTTCATGCATTCCCAAGTCTCACTGAGCACCATCACTCACCTCCTAACCTTGTCATATTACTCCAAAAGTCTTCAGAATCTGCAGCTTTCATAGGTAAAACATGGAAGCAAAAGGAAGACAGAATTGAAGAAACAAACCAGGATTTCCTAAGCAGTTCTAGCTAATACAAAGTTTGAAATATCTAGGTCTATTTTATTTTATATCCCATTTGAAAATGTTTTTTACAGCAAGTACAGCACAGCATGTAAGCAATAATAGCTTTAGAAGGCACAGTAGTACACAAGATGAGTACTAGTGCTGAGGCCAAGAGAGTCCAGGAGCTCATTTGCAAAAGAAGGATATTTGAATTAGAAAGTGTATATTAGTAAGTAAGGGTCACATCAGCATATGTATTTTCATCAAATATAAGGCAGCTCTAAAGGCAGTATGAAATAGCTGCTGTTTACAGGACATTATTAGAGTCAGACAATATAGTGTTTCATTTTGAAAGCTTACTGGACTTAAACTAGACTGGATAGACAAAACAGAAGGCTACTTATTATTTAAACAGCACTCACCTCAGAAGGATGTTAAGTTTACAGCCTGATGCTGCTTACTCATAACAAAGTCTAATTATGGCCTAACAAGCACACCCACTGGCTTCAGAGAGACTCGGCAGAGAATAAGACAGGATCCTCTGTGTGCAGGTTTGGCAGCTCCCTGATGAAGTACTCTAGAGGAAACAAACCATTCGGCCAGTTAATAGAGGAAACTATTTAACACGGAAGCCGGGGAGAAGTGATGCAACTCGCTCACCACCAGAGCAGTGGCTGCCAGGGCCAGAAGCAGGGCTTGGGAGCTCCGCAGCTTCCGCGAGCGTGCACCAGACCATCAAGTCTCTCGTGGAAAATGATCACCTCCAGCAGATCCTTCATTTCATCATTTGTTTACAGCTTTGAAAGAAAGTTACCGAATCACTTGTTTTTATTACACTGGTAATTGCAGAGAGACTTTGGATATATGTATGTCACCATCTTCTATTCTATTAGAGGAACTTACTCTTCTGCAGCTATAATAAAATGCAGGAAGACAATAAAGGAAAATAACTGGGGAAGAAACTGAGGATTAAATGACTGTTGTTTTTGAGCTCCACCTCCCATCATGAGACAAACATCAATAGTAAATCAGTTCTGCATATCAGCTTGGCATACCACAACACACAAATTACACACCCATCCAACTGGTATCTCTCCTTCAAAACACTGAATATTCAATGCCAGCAGTATCAACCTAGACAGCAATTTCACTCCAAGAGCTATCTCTTGGTTTTGAGTTGGGCTCTCTGCTTTGCTCTTCAAACTATATTCCACATTGCCTCTAGACTATTCCTGATCATAGTCCCTGCTCAAAGAACCTTAATTCAATCAGACCAGACAAAGTGGCCACCAACGAAGTGACTGTGGAGGTGCCTCTGTCACAGGGTGTCACAGCTGGGACCACTGATCACTGCAGAACTGTCCTATGGAGAGCATCCTAGAAAGCAATGGATGCAGGGACTGCAAGAGAGTGACACATCATGGGGAAACTGCATCAAACTGACTAAATGTGGATACTTTCCTGCATCACTTTTGTGTTCTCTCTTTGTATTTATAAAAAAACCAGACTTTTTTTAAGCTGTGCAGACTCAGGCGTGGGGATGAATCTGACTGCACTTAAGGGCTGGCAATGTATAAGGCAAAGTCTTTGCTCTGTTCATAACAAGCTATGTATAATTTGTCGCAACTGTAGAACAATGGCCTAGATAAAGTGAATATCCACAGCAGTTGTGTTCCTGACATATCACAGCACTAGCAATCTCAAAACATCTAGAGGGCCAAATACCTGTGATTCTGAAAAATAACAAAAGGAAATCATGGAAGGAGGAAGGGATGGAGGTGAGAGTAGAGCAGAGCACATTGCTCCACCAAAAAAATTACAGCTTATATCTCTTCATTAAAACATTGAAACCAACTACATCAATGACACCCATTTTATCTATCACAAACACACACATGCTTTTGGAATGCCCTGAGAGCCAATTCTTTAAGGCAGAGCAGCCCAGCAGGCCATGCCCACACATGGTCCTCCCACGCTGAAGCTTGTCCCAGAGCCCAGCACCCGGCTGCAGTGGCCAGAAGGATGAGGATGGACCAGTGCAGACACCAGCCACAGTGCAGGAAAAGGTTGGCAGTGGCTCCCTGCGCACACACACCTCCCATCCTTTTTGCCAGGTCTCCTGAAATGCTCGATCTCCGTGCATTAAGCACAGGGGAAATTGCATTCATGCATATACAAAATAAGCCTAACATTACAATTTTGGATGTGTACTAATTGGTGAATCAGACATTTTTCCACCTCTCATTTCTTTCCTGTGTTAACTGACGAGTCAAACTAATCCCTCCCCTTTGAAACTGTAATATTCAGATGAGAAGTGTAAAAGTAGACTTGGTCTTTAACTGCAAATTCTACATGTATTTTGGTTACAAGTCTTAATAAGGGCATGCTAAAGGCCCTTTAGTTGCTTCCTTTCCTCTTGATTTTATCTTGTTTCATTCAAATTACTACATATGACTTCATACAATTTTGCTGTTTCAAGCATTGAAACCTGAATGCAGTAACAATCAGACTGCCTTCAAATTCTAAGGCCTCCCCAAACACAGACAACCTGTAATTTCTTTTGCATGCCAATACTAGCAATGCTGCAGGTATCTCTACATGGTTTCAGGCATGCCTCCATGTGCTTCTCCTCAATGAGCTGGGAGGACGAGAAGGAATGAAGGAAAAGGATAAAAAACCAGAGTGACCATTATGTCACCACATCCATTTTTCAGGATGCAGTCCTAAGGAAAAGCTGTGGGGTTCATGTATCAGCAGGAACACCCAGTTGGGATTCCTGCCTCACTCAAGAGGAAGAACTTCAAAAAGCACACACAACTGGTTCTCAGGCTCTTCAAAGAGCTCTAGAAGCAGGAAAATACCAGACTACAACATATTCAAAACCCAATTGTAACAGTGGCAGCTTCTCACATTAGAGATGTATCTGCAACCAACCCCAGGAGCCAACAGAGATAACAAGCCAGTATAATCAGCCCACAGGAGAAAATGGAAGTCAGGAAGAGGGAAGATGGAGGCGTCTCCCAAAATATTTAAATTTAACTATTTTGGTCAACTACTGCACTGGAAGTTTTAAAGATTAACTTGAGGGGAGGTAGAGGTTAGGGTAAAAGTAGAAAAGGGAAGAAGTAGAAAAATGCTTATTTTTGATCAGTGTTGTCAGATGTGCTCTTCAACTTTTAACTCTGCTTCCTTGATGAAGAAGAAAGTGAGCTATAAAGGGTTGCCAAGCTTCGAAGCAGGAAAAAAAAAAAAGGAAAATAAGAAAACAGGTAAATGTCTCAAAGACACAGCTTCAAAAGGAACTGACAGTGCCAACAACATTAACTGGGGAGACTGCCTGCATAAATCCATCCATATTTGAATGTGTTAATTTTCCCAAAGCTTACAACTGAATCAAAGGCTATTTCATACTTCAAGAAAAGAGAAAGGGTCTGAATGAAGCAAGGAAAGAACCCAAAAATCAGCACGACTGTGCCAGTGAGAAGAGCACAGGCTGACCCCCACACAGCCGTGCTGTAAGCTCATGATGTGATTTCACCCACAAGAGCCTCCCACAGTAGTGCCTGACTGAAGTGCTGCTGCCTGCACCCTACAGTGATGCCAGCACGCCTGTTTGCACAGCCCCGCTGAGAATCAGATCTGGCTTCACCGCGCATAACAAAAGCTACAAAACACACTGGGGTTTTTTGCATTTCTAAGCCAGATCCAGTCCCTGTTCTGGGTCACATGAGAGCTGTATGGCCGCACCAGGAGAACCAGTGTGCATGTGTGCACAAGCCTGAAACAGGGGATGTGAATTCATCTCGTAAGAACACAGTTAAAGCCAGCTCTCCCTGCCAGGGACAGACTTACCTAGGCTTAGAGGAACTTATAAACGAGCAAGTACAACCTATCCACGTAAGTCTTTTCAGAGACAAAGGTACATCTCGTACATTACCGTATTGTGCATCCAACAGACATTTTCAGGGGATGAATAAATAACACCGTGTTCCAAAGATGCTGGCTCTGTCACTGTCTGCTGTCACTAGACTGCAGAAGGCAGTCCCCTACAGAGCGTAAGACACAAGCTGCCTGCTGAAGGGATTGCCGGTGGCTGGCACGCCCAGGCTGCAGCCCCAGTTTTAGGTTACAAAAGGACAAACTGTGACATGGCATTCCAAGAGAGGCAACTGTCCAAGGCTTGTCACCTGTGCTCCAGAACAGGCAAGAAAATGCACATAGAAAAGCTTTACTTGCAAACCCCAAAGCCCTTGTGTTCTAGTGCGTGTAACACTGACATTCAAACAGAGCTCTGAATCCAAGGGGAAAATGCAGTTGCTAAAACACCTGTATTACAAGCAGGGTTCTGAGTGCAGTTAAATGCCTGTTTCTTTCATTATACATCAGTTTCAAATCCCCTCAACTCAATCTACTTCAACTTTTAAAAAGATGAAATTCCTCACTCATCTGCATTACTTTTGCAATCTCTGTTTTGTTTCATTCATACATTCACAACTGCTGAAATGATCTTTGATTTGAGAAGCTGGATTCTCATTTGCAAGGCAAAGAGCATTCATACCCAAGGAAAATAAAATGCTCATCACTTTTATTAAAATAAAAATACCTTTCCACCTTTTCAAATGCTTGATTCCTCTTCCCCTGAGTTTTAACTCTCTGCAGAGTTATCACAGCACACTCCAACAGACCTTTTCCACCACTAGAGTGAGAAAACACTCAGATATGAACTCTTGCTTTGAAACAGAACGGAAAATCTTGGCAGGCTTCTGTGGAATGTGAAAGAAGCCTTATGTGCAATAAAAACCACACGTGCAACAATGCAGAGGAGAAAAGTAGCAAGTCATTGGTTTGTTTATCCTTGCACAGATAAATTTTGGAGAATAAAATAACCATGTAAAAAACTCATATATAATGAAAAAAAAACAGTTTGAAAAAGGTAGCAGAGCTCATTTTTTGCCCCCACTCCGTCCCAGCAGGCCTCACAATTACTTAGACAAGAAAAGGTATTTTTATGCCTTTTATTAACAGAGATTCCCAGATCCATATAATCCATATTCCATGCATAATCCCAGCATCCATGTAATCCATATTTCACTTACTATTGTAAGTTACTAATTTGGAAAATTAATACATACAGACCTGAAAATTTAATGACAGAGCAACGCCAAGAAGCGTCTTAACTAAAGCTAGTACTAACACACAGAAGCTTTCAGCTCACTGAGAAATTAAGTTGCAAAGCTCTGATTTGTAGCTCTTCAGGTCTCTGGCACTATACCATGGTACACAGCCAAAAAAAATTCATCAAGATTTGGAAGCACATCCTAATGATGTTTATTTATGTGAAAACTGGTGCAAGTAGTCAAACTCACACAAAATATATTTTATCAATTCTCCCCAGCTACCTTCCCCAGGTTTACATTTACTTCTGTTTAACTGGAGCTATTTTCTCCTTATTTGAATATTTCATTAAAATCCCCCCAAAAAAGATTATAAGTTTCTAATGCTGCATTATTTTCAGGTCTGACAACAGTGAGGGAACCTTTGGCTCCCTGGAATCACACCAGCACAAAAATACATCACGGGCGCTGCAAGAAACTTCTGCTGCTCCTTAAATGTTCTCAGAGTGTACGGCACATACCGTGTTCAGAGCAGTCACTGTGCTTCCCTAGAAAGAAGCATTTGATGTACATCTAACAAGACTAGCTGATTGTAGCAGTTGGAAAACAAAAGGAATGTAACAATGAGGTTATTTTTCTCCTGCTTCTTCTTCACCATGGGCTGACAAAGTGCCACCTCTAAGGAAGTTCTGCTTATTTGGTAAAAAGTGTTAGCACTAGAAAATTCCCTGGTGTGAGGATGCAAACTCCAAAAGTTTGGTCAAGAGTTGTATGACAGATGCACATTGATAAAGCCACTGTTTCCAGTTTTAGAGCTAAAAACACTCAGTTTTCTTTCTGCATTAAGTTTTGGCTGAATATGTGGCCTCTGTAAGTCCTTCTGGTGCTGTCTCTTGAAATGATGCAAATAAATTGCAAATTCAACATTTCCATACACATGGGATTATATAAGGAATGTCAGAAGAACCCAGACTTACTAAAGAAATATTACTCATGTTAAAATATTTTGTAGTTTTTTTTCTCTACTGAAAATAACAAACTTGTATTTTTCACGTATGTTGCAGAGTACAAAGTCTTGGGGAAGAGGAACAGACTTCAAAGTATACCTTCAGAATATACTTTCTCTTTTAGCATGAAAAATATTTTTGTTTTTTATAGTTTTTAGCTGTCAAACATATTTTGAAGAGAGATGATCAGCTCAGACACGCATTACTGAGCCTGGTAGAGAGATTATTGAGTAAAATTCCATGAGCTGTGCAGGTCTGACTAAGTACTGCTCTGTAAAACTTGGTATGAAGCTACAGACTTGAGCGGAACAGAGAAACAGGCTACTCCAATTTTGCACCCAGATTATAATTTGGAGCTTATGCTCATCCTAAAACTGGCCCTACCTCTTTACTTTAATGTTGGTGCCAGAACTGCTGCCTCTCACCTGAGTCACTCCCATGGAAAACTCCCACTGCCTACACTAAGAGACTCCAACCGAGCTGTACATCCAATAAAAGACCTTTTCTCAAAGTCATTTAAAGCCTTGAGAGAAAGTAAAACAAATGGGGATGAACAAAGGGCGAGGTTGATGGACAGAAGGAATAGAAATAGAGAAAAGACACAGATTCACAATAGTATTATAAGCATGATTAATTGGAAAGAAGCCTATGGATTTGTACTGTTTATTTTGAGCTACAAAATATAAATTAAATACTGCAACTTAAACAACTATTTCCTTACTCATTACACTCAGGTATGCATCAACCCTTTATATATTAAAATGATGAATAATTCTGCATATATCTTCCAGCAAAAGCTCGTGTATGCTACATGACATGAAAGAAAAATGAAGCAACAAGCAAGTCAGGGAGAGACATTGAATGACTAAGCATCAGACCTGGCAGGCACAAGAGTGAAGCAATCCCTGCACTAACAAGTAGAGTTAATACACAATACTGACAAGGTGGGCCAAACTTCTTGTGCCTCAGAAGGTGGCAAAGCCGGGAAGAACAAGATAATAGGAAATAATTGTAAAGACTGGCATGCCTACTGCTTCCTGCTGAAGAGCAGTGGTGGCAAGAGCACTGCTGTGCAAGGAGCTGTGGTTGGCTGCTCCCCTCTCCCCTGGCCTGCCAGCTCCACAGCAGGGGCTGCAAGGAAACAGCACAGACAAAAGGGAATATAAGGCAAAAGCACAGCAGACAATGAACCAGAAAACATGGTTATCTAGCCAGAGCTCACTCTTTTTAAAAAACTTGTCTCTCTAGTATTACCAAAAGCTGTCTGGATATTCATCTTGATGGAAGCGGAGAGAGATTTTTTTACAAGAGCGTGCAGTGACAGGACAAGGGGTAAATGGCTTGAAACTGAAAGAGAGCAGGTTTAGATTCCAGGCATTAGGAAGAAATCCTTTACTGTGAGGGTGGTGAGGCACTGGAAAAGGTTGTCAAGTGAGGCTGTGGATGCCCCATCCCTGGAGGTGTTTAAGGCCAGGGTGGATGGGGCTCTGAGCAATCTGGTCTGGTACAAGGTGTCCCTGCCCATGGCAGGAGGGCTGGAACTAGAACTTAAGGTCACTTCCAGCCCAACCCATTCTATGAAATCTGAGTGTGCAAAAACATTAAGTACCTGCACAGTGTAGTAAAGCAGTCAAAACTGCAAAAGTTTAGGCACATGCTAATTATAAAATAGAAATATAGCAATTTGGATAGGTTTAAGGCTTTTAAGGACATCAGATATCCTGTGGACAGGGCAATTTTCCAAGAGTCACATGATATATGGTTTGAATTTTTACTCTCTTGCCATTTAGTATAATAAATTGTGGTTAAGAATTTGTGTAAAAATTGGAGCAGGTTATGGAGAATTAAACTATTTCTGAATTTATTGAATGACCATGCAAATGTTCTGCCTTATTTACATCTATATCATAGTGAAACCTCAAAATAGATTGAGGGTACTTTTAAAGAAGTTTCATGATAAAGCAGCACTCGATAGATAAGCTTTGGAAAAATCTTGCTGTCAGGGCACTAACCTGCAGCTGAGAGCTCAAGGCAGGAACTCTCTAAACTCTGTGGTAGTTCCTTCCTCAGACACCAAGACTCACATCAGGTCTCTGACAGATTTATAGCAGTTGGTAAAAGTCAGACAAGTCGCTACTACCACCACTCACACACGCTGTCCCAGTGCAAAGGTGCCCAATTTGCACATGGAACAGCTTGGGAACAAATGTAGTTTTCCTCCCAGGAACCAGAGTGTTTACCTTGGTATATGCCCAGGTAAAATGTGTAGATTTCTACTTGGGAGCAAGTGGAATTCCTTGCCAGTTGTAACCTCTCCCTGAAACACCGTTTTCAGCTTCCATATCATTTCCCATCACAGGAGCCGGACAACCACACTGGGAAATGGCCCCAACAGGCCCAAGAATGAACGGGGTATGAACGTGCTCACCAAACCAGCTTCTGGCTGCACAGGCTACAGCCAGCTGCTCAATTTGCACTTTGAATCTGCTCATATAGTATCAGCTTGTGTAACATTCAAATAATGCTATGGATTAACATTAATGGTTTATTTCAGTTCTAAAGACATACCGTGAAAATTACCCTAATAGGAAAAATGTGAAGCAAACATCCAACTAGACAAGAACTGTGAATACCACAGTTATACCCATTAACCAGTTACAAATAAAACTCTATGACCAAAACCAATTTCCAACTTATTTGTTACCATGAAAGCAACCTCCACTGTTCTTCCCAAGCCAACCTGTCTGTATGGACTATGAGCACCAAATGATGTCTATCTCAGTTATTGGTCTTCCAGAACTTTTATCACAAATTAGACATCACACCAAAATTTATCATTTACCAAAATCATCACCACAATTTTCCTAAGTTCATTGCTACTTATATTCAAGATTTACGCCAGACTGACATTTACTCCAATGGCGTTTATTTTGCTGAATGATGGCAAGCCACATGATGACACACCTGACAAATAATAAGTTTGGTATGGGGAAACGTAGATATTGGCAAGTTCTCAATCTTCAATTTATTGTTTTCATCTACACAACCCCAGCTCTAATTTGGGAGCATTTTATTTTGTGCAAAGAACTCATCTAGTAGAACAAGTCATACTTTGTTAGTTCTTGCCCAGGGAATAGGCGTGTTTCTCAAATTATACTCTCACAGACTAGGAATAAAGAGGATAGGTTGGGAAAGAAAATCATTATTGGAGCTGGGCTTCAATTTAGTTGGAGACAGTGGAAAAGAAAATACTGACAAGGTATTAGCACACCTGGATCTTTTTCATACAGTGAAATATTGAAAAAAATATTCAGCAAATGTAACTCTTAAAATATTTTTAATGCACCCTATTATAACAAAATACCCTATTTCATTTCATGTTTCACTCGCTAACATTATCACCCTGTGTCATGAACTGTCTTTGTATTTTGAATATGTATTTTCTATTTGGCAAACATCTACTCTACAAAGGCAAATTTTATATTAAACCTACCAGAATTTAATTCTCAAGTGTTACTGGAGATGCATTTTTTAATGACGCCTAAAATTTGTGGATATTACAATGTTTCACATTTTAAGGAAAATTGCTGCAATTGACGTGTCAGTTTTTAGTAAAATTAGTGCTCATGAGAAGGCGCCAGGTTAATAACTCTGGACAAACTTGTCTATTTTCGTTCCATTTAGATCTGTAAAAAGCCTGAATTTGTGTATTAGAAATGCAGATCCTGTCTAGCTTAGAAGATCAAGAGTTTGTGAAACAGTGACACTGCAAGAGTAACAAAATCAAGTTCAGACAACAAAAAAGCCAATTTCATTTGGGCCTCCCATGAGTTTTTTAACCATTTTGAAGAAATAAAACCACAGCAATAATTTGCCAGTTAACAGAAAACAGAACTTCATTCATTTTGGCCAAGAGGTCAGCATGGTTGTTTTTCACAGAGCACAGAGAGGGTCAGGAGTATCTCTGCATGGCACACAGAAGGCACAAGGCCCTCAAGGGATGCTGCTTCTGAATTGCCAACAGCCAAATTAGAAGGATCTGAAATAGAGAAGTCTAAGTTTCAGCTCTGGCCCGTCCTACACCAACACAAACAGATGGAAAGAACACAATTGATAAAAACTCTAAATACAAGTTATAGTTCAGTTTAACCTTGTAATATTTTTAGTTTACAGTGTTTTCCCTTTGCTTACAATTTTTTGGAGGAAAGAGACAAAAACATGTAAAAATTATTTAACTATTGAATTAAAATGTCTATAAACAATTACATAAACAACTTGACTGCAGTTTACTTTTGAGCTCTACAACCATATGAGCAACATCTTTAAATGCAATTTCTCAGTGACTTCAGTTCCTCTATCATCTGTTGCCTGGGAATTGAGCACCCTTGAGCAGTATACAAATTTATGGTCTTCAGTTCAAAAAAAGATAATAAAAGAGAAAAAAAAAACCTTCCTACTATCAAATCTACTAACATCAAAAAAGGGTGTTCTTTTCCTCAAAAATTTTCAGACTTTTATTCAGCTGACACAGAATAACTAGAGGCACATTTGTGCATTCATGCTTTTCCAAAAAAAATAACCACCTATAACTTCTCCCAGTAGGTAGCATCAATTTAAAAACAGTCAGGAAAAGCTTTATAAACTAGCAGTGAACAAAAGATGTTTCTGGTGTCATGACGAAGCCAACACTGACACAGCAGAGTTAGCAGGGCATTGTATTCCTCCTGAGCAGCTACTGCAAGCTTCAGCAAATGGAAAGACCAGCATCATGATCAAATCACAATGTATTCCTGAGTTTAGGATCAAAGTGCCAGGCTGACAGATTTCTGCCAGCTAAAAAACAGGTACATTTACTGGCAGGGAAAAAAAAATTAGGTGGAGGACTAATGTGAAAACAAAGAGTAGTTTTCATTTCTGTCCTGCTTGCCTCCTCAGTGCTAAGGCTGCAGTCCTGCTCTTCACACCACTAACATTGGAGACAAGGATGCAACCAGCACCTATGACTTAAAATATGGCCAACAACACCAGAGTGGATTTACATATTGCAGGACATAAATGAAAGCAAGTTAACAATGAAGCCTTCCCTTATACCAGACTCTTCACTGTGGTTTTCCAAAGCCTCATTTATCCCAGCAAGATTAAAAATCTGACACAAAGAAGCAAACATACAGGACAGAACGTAGCACGCACAATTCTTTACCAGATAATAATAAAATAGCAGTTTTTATAAAACATAAGAGGAGGAGAGAGGCCAACACAGGATGATGGGCTTAAGCAGGGCGCTGCTGCGGTGGACACGTGCCGCGGAACAAGGCTGCTCACCATCCACTGGTGCCAAGGGAAAAGGAGCAAAAAATGGAAGAGAATCCCTGTGAACTATGACACTCCAGTTTACAGTTTCCTAGGAGGATTAAGGAAACACATTTTTTCATTGTGACAAAGCAGCAGCCCAATTTCATCAGCTTAAACAATTATTAAATTAACCTGGCCAGTGGTAAGAGAGTAAATTTAGACCTACTGACTGTGTAGCCATGAAGAAACTCTTGGTAACTCTTTAGTAACTGAAGTTTTATTAATTCAACTACGTCTTCCACATGTAAGCAAACAAAAAATCAAATGTGCTGTGGAAATTACTTTATTTGTGCTTTTCCCTCCAATCCTTTACACATCTCCAGCTATTCAGAGCACTTCTGCGTACCAGGCATTCAGGTATTTCAGGTTGACAAATGAAAGCAATGAATGCTGGAACTGCAGCAATAACACATCTCAGAGATGTGGACATTCCAGCACCAGTAGGGAATAACCTGGATTAGTAACATTCTGCAGGAAAACCAGGCACCTCCCAGTACAAGAGGCAATGATTTGAAGGTCAGGTCCCAGTGCTGACAGTCCCACCTCGATCAGCTGCGATTTGGCCAGCACTGACCATCTCAGCTGGGTACCACAACACCAATTCTGTGTTTATTGCAGCACAGGAGTGCTAGGGTGGCACAGCCCTCAGCCTCACTTCACTCATCAGGGAGCTGCAACCCTGCAGCCAGCAGCAGCACTGCTGCCTGCATCCAGAGCCACAACACAGCATTTCCCCTCGGCATCTCACTTTTCTGACACTTTGCATCTCTGCTCCCAGTTACACTCCCTTTGTTCTAGCCCACTATGTGATACCGTAAGTCACATGTTAAATTTCCCTGATTTGGGAGAAAAAGGTATCACATTCTTATTGTGCCCTCTCCAGCTGTGCCTCCCTGTGCTGCTCTAACTGCTGCATCCCTCCTCACCTCATGTTCCCTCACTCTCTGCCTGGGACTTCCAGCTCAGGACCTGGCTGCCCAGTTCCACTTCTTCCCTCACAGGCTTTTCCCACATTAAGGTGTCCAGAAATACCCAGGACTTCTGATTCTCCCTTGTTACCATGTCTGCCTTGCTGATATTTTATTTTTAAGAGAACCATATGAAAATCAGCATGAGAATGAAGCAGGGCCAAGCCACTAATCAGAAACCATTTGAAATTCATTTCCTTAAAAACATAAAATATAAACACTTGCACAGTAGGATGAAGAACAAAAGTTCTCAAAACTTCATCAAAATGAAAACTCTTTTTCCTTTTTTTAAAGTATGATATCATTGTAACACCTCTAGATTTTTAGAAGTAAGTAATTTTTTAAAGTATCCTTTAGTTTGTTGAGTTAAAAAATAAAAAGAGAGAGCAAGCACATAAAAGACAGAGAAACAAAAAGAAAGAAATGTTGGGGTTTTCCACCTTAGAAATTATGCAGACACATACATGAGATGAAACACAAAAACATCTGCTATCTATTTATCTTTAAAATATTTATGCATTTGATTGACCACACAAACAGTTCCCTTTAGGTGCTGCAAGAAAACAAAATGTACATATTGGTGGAATTGTTCCCTAAGAACTTCATTAATTCCTAAAATACAAACAAGGATTCTAGAAACAAATCAGAAAAGTTTATTTGGAGCACTCTTACGCAATTTCAGTATTTGATATGGCACTAACTGAGCAGAAAAATATTTAGTTAATTAGAAGTGCAAAGAATGCAGGATACAGTGCAAGATACATCATTTTCATCCATATCTGAAGATTTATGTGAAATCTTCTCCCAAAACTCAGCACTCAGTTTGTACCCTTAATTTCAGGCTTTCCTACATTTTTTTCCTATTTCACCAAGGCAGGCATTCCAAATGCCCTTTTTTTGGTAGCTCCTCCTCAGTTTGTGCTTTTTTGCTTTGTAGTGCCTATAAAGCCAGATTTCACAGAAGACCCTTTTACACTATCAGATGTGGTTATTATCCTACACATTTATGTAGGATTTTTATGTTTTCAGAATTAACAGAAACCAAAAATCTTCCTTTTTTTATCACAGCACTGTTCTGCAAATGAGATTTTTTTTTTCCCTATGCAGTTTGTCTCTTTTCCATCTATTTACATCCATGGGATTTTGCTGGTATCCAGAGCTCTGGACAGCACTGTGACCTCATCCACATACAATCAGAGTCATAAAACATGTGCTGGACCTGAATAAAATCAATATCTCTAAAAACAGTGACATAAGTAGAGGACTCATATTTACCATTCGGCTCAGAATATTCTGCGTCCATCATCAGGCGTCAGCAGGGACAAAGCGAAGCGTCTCGGAGCACCAGCAAATGGGCTGCTTCCACTGAATAGTTTGGATGCAGTTTGACAATGAAAACACTTTTTAAAACAGAAAACAAGCAGGCAACAGCAAGCTGAATAGCGGGTGGAAAGCTCTAGTAAGCGCATTCTGTGGCGCAGGCAGCTGCAAATCACAACGGGCCATTCCCCCGGTTTGTCAAGGGATCCCTACGAGTTAACACAACTTGCAAACAATAAATATTGTTCTGGCCACTCATAAAGGCCCATTAATTTTGTCCACGTTTATTAGAGATTGTATCTCAATTCATAAAACTCTGTGTATAAAAGAGCCTGTCCTCCAAAACAAATGACATCAGCTCCTCATTAGTAAATATCTTTAGAAACAAAACAGGAGTCAAAGTTTTCACAGTTTGAAAGGCACAAATGAAAACAGTAGTTTTAAATTGACTCTAAATGAAAGCATGGTAGAGTGAAACAGCTATATTCCCAGCAATTGTACCAGGCAAAACACCCATGCAGATAGTTTGCTCAATATCACTTTTTTGTGGCAGAAGACTCAATGTTGCCCATTTGCATTAGAACGGCCAGACAAAATCTCTGTGTGTGATAATTTGCTGTAGCTAGAGAGAATTTGCAATGAGAGCTTGAAAGTTTTCATAGCAACCCCCAGTGTCCCTGTGTGCATGAGAGATTAGAAAGGAGACAGACGCTTCCTTTGCTGGCCTCCCAAAACCAGTGACACAGGGCACAATCCCAATGCCACACACCTTGAGCTTTCTCTAGGCTGAGCTCCAAACTTCCTGACCTTCCCTACAGTGTTTTTAGTTATTCATCATCTTTCTCCTGCCTAAACACCCTGCCTTCTCTTCTTCTCTTCCCCCTCTTTTCTAGCTCTCCATTTGAGGCTGCTAATGCAGGTCATTCCAATTCTGGCAATCAGTAAGTTTTTTTGAGAGGTTGAGCTGTATCAGTTTGGTTCTAATTTCTCTCTCTGTATTTTTTTATAAGTCATCTGAATGAAGGGCAGTTCTTACACACTAAAGATTTATCCTGATCAGTGACACCATACACAGATACAATTTTTTAACACAAACAACTATAATTGATTGACAAAAAAATTATTTTATACCTCAATGCTTTTATGCAGTAAAACTGAAGAAGAAGTTAAATAGAAAACCCTCAATGTAAGAAATTGTTTCTGACATGCATAAAGAACTGGAAGTATATAACTTGATACATTTTACCAAGACAAATGCCTGCCCAGCAAAATCAGTATATTGCAAGGCCAGTAGATAGGTCCCGTCTAGGACTCAAGTATTCATTAGTATCTGAAATTCTTGAAAGGCTATAAAATGAAAAATGTAAACATCAAAGGCAGTACAGATATTTTCTAGAACTCTTCTGTCTGCTTCCTGCAAGGGTGTGTGATAATGCACAGGTAGATACAAACCACAGCTACCACAGTGCTCTCACTCAATTCCTCGAGAGTTTAAAGAAAGCAGATTCCATTAGGAAACAAGAGTACTTCAGCTAACTGCAAGGCTTATTACCATGCAAAGCTTTTCCAGAATAAATGGAAAAACTCCGTTGTGTGCCAAACTCTCATTCAAACTAGCGTAACTCACAAACTATAAATGTGTAGTCATAATATACACAGTGAATATTTAATGTCAGGTATGCTTAGCAAAGAAGGAAGCCCTTTAACAGCTGCATAAAAAGGCAAAATGAAAGGAAAACTTTTGAGAATTACCCATAAAGAGAATAAAATATGCAAGTCTGTGCTGGAGATCAGAAATCTTACTCTAGAATATGCAGTGAGAGGGAAATAATTGAACATCAGATAACATGATCTCCCTGGAAAAACACTGAGGGAAAACCAACTTGCCTAACTTCAGAAACACAGAAACAGAAAGTAGCAAAAAAATGTAGCTCTGCATTTTCGCTAGTTCATTTCACCATTTAAATTTTATCCTTTAATACCATAAAGATGGCAACTGTTATTTAAAGAGCAGAAAAATACAGCACAAAGAGAGGCCCTTGCAGATTCAATAAAGACACAAATTGAATTAATTATTATTGTTAAATGTCACTAATATCTTCCACACAGAGTAGATTTTGTAGGATACACAGTTACAGTGAAAAGCCCTTCATCAGTCTTTTGTGACAAAGTTAGCACTATCACACTATCTATCTTTATTGTCTCAAAACAGCAGCGCTGGAGGAAAACCTTGCTACTATAGTTTCAGAGAGCCCTTCACCATACTATCAGCTAGATAAATGTAGTGTGGTGGCTCTGGATTCCCTTACGACTAAGAATAGGGCATGAATCAATTGCTCACCCTCTACCTTGTCCCAAGCAGGAAGAAAAGGTGAGCCAATTGTCATGTTTATTGCATTTGATAAAGCCCACAATGTACCCAAGATCATGGTGGTACCTGCCCTGGGATGCCAGCGGGTACGCTGACGAGGACGCTGGGGTTTCCTGCTGCAGAGTGAGGTCTTCCCAACAAGAAGGAGCATTTCCAGAAGCCCCTGAAAGGAACAGCATCTTAAAACATCTTTTCCATATTTCCGTGGCTTCTTGACAGGATTGGTTTCTCTTTCCTCTCACTCCAGGTAAGGCCTGGCACAGAGGGAGTGATACAGGACAGAAAATGCAGCCACTTGCTGCCAGTCACACCTGCCCCTCTTCGGGGACCAAAGGGAAGATGAAGAGTTACCATAAGAGCAAGAAACACAAAAGGCTGAGAAGCAATGGCAAGAGCTTGGATCGCTGGTGGCTGAGCTCATTAAAAGAAAAATTAAGGGGAAAATAAAGGGAAATGTGCCTAGTCATATTAACAGCATTTGGAATTGTTTAACTAAACCTGGGTCTCATATGTGTGTTTGTTAGAAGAAGACTTTGCAGCAAGTGAGTACAAATCTCCATCTTAAAAGAACTCCCAAAAATTAAGTGACCATTCAGATTTCAGCCAGAATAAAAATTGTTTAATCTTGTTGATAAATCATGTAACATGTAAGCATCTTTCCTATTTTGAATAACAGGCATCACTTACAAACCTTAATGCATTTCATCTGTAACATTGCTTCCTGTTCCTGATAGGGAAAGGAAAATTCATGAGGCAAATATTTAGCTCCAGGCAACAGGCCAGCATAGCAACAGAAAGTTTTACACTTGTGCCAAGATTTCTTGGTTTCCTTTTAAAATGAAAATCGTGACAATTATCTTGATGCTCTCTGATGAATCAGATCTGTCTATATGAAAAAAGACTTTTTTTGTTTCCAGCACACTATTTTACAAGCTTATTCACTTTCTTTAAAAAAAAGCAGCTTATGTACCAACTTAAAAGCTAATGTGCTTGCATGAAAACATTCGTAACCAGTCAAGCCACAGAGATTTTCAGTCAGTGAACCTGAAATGTGAATTGAAAGAGATACAGAATTTCTCCAAGGGGACAAATTAAGAAACACTTAAAAAAAAAAAAAAAATACAGTTACTGTCTGCTTTGTTCAACATTTTCCAATCCATACTATAAATCTGATTGATTTGTACTGTTAATCCTTGGTAATGTCAGCATTTCAAAAACTGCTGTGCCACAAATTAAAGCTTCAATTAAACTTGAAAAAAACCCTCATGCCATGCTCATGCTGCTTACCACCAAAATTCTAAATTTAAGATTATTATTCTGATTCTTTGCCTCATACATGCTGCATTTGTTCTGAGGTCTTCCCAGCACTACTCTTGGGTTGTTTTCCCACCAAGCGTGGAAAGTGTCCACTGATCTGCACAGAGGAATATGAACTCTCTTCATTTTTAATCCCTGTTTTAACCTGTGGTCTCACACTGAACAGCAATTTAAGAAAGGCTAAGGTGATTCCAGTTTGCAAAAAGTTCTGGCTCATTTACAGTAGGTTTTCTAAAGCCTAAGTTATCCTGTTATTTTTCAATTTGCTAAGATTCAGGAATCTAATCTGTTTCTAATATGTATTTGTTTCCATTGCCTTTGCAGCTCTCCCCCCAGAAATCTCCTGGCTCTCATGAACATGCTTCTTGACCAGCAGCTAATTGCTCCCACTGGTAAAGCTGAATCCAAGAGTACTACAGGTACAAAAGTTCACAGCAGAGAACAGTATTCGGGCAAGAACTTGCCATTTCCTGGAGTTCTGCCTCTCCCTCCTTCTCCCCTGCCTGGCAGAGCTGCAATTTCACTTTCTGCTTCCAACAGAAGGAGCACACAAGCACATCTACAAGGAGCATAATCTTGTTAAACCCAATGCCATACACAGGTTCAAACTCCATCATGCACAGAACCCAATTCTTTTTCCAGTCAATTTCCCCCACTGTGAATTACCAAAATTCATTACTGTCAGGATGGGAGCAAAAAATAAGGTAAATAAACAAATAGAGACAACTTGACAATAACCAGGGAAGCCCGTAGAGGAATATCCCCTTTGCCCTGGGTTCCCACAGCCCTTGCTGTCACCCAGCAGCTTTTCAGCAGTCAACCTGCCCCACTGCTGTAGACACAACAGGTCTCCTCCAACCCTCTCTGCTTACACTGCTGCTGTACAGAAACATTATTTTCTGCACAGGCGGAAAGACCCTGAAACCAGACACTCTGCAGCTCTTCAGCTGGTGCTTGTAATTCTTTACAGTCCATCCCCCAAGACAGTCAACAGCACCCCGAAGAAGTATTTCAAGGCCATTTCAAAAGGAATCATACATTATGCAAAGCTCAATTCAGAACAGACCAGGGCTAGAGATCCATGGTAGAAAGCCAGGAGATTTATGAATAAAATACAAAACCAGGACTCACTGCATCAGATTCTGTGTTTCCTTCAGCCATTCACTTTCTGTATTATCCAACCTGAAACTCCTGCCCTTAAAAACCCTGTGGTCAGACATGGCCCTCTGTGCCATGCAGTGTTCACATGATTGCATACCTGAGATACATGCAGACATGATGACAATACCTAATTTTAATGGTTAGATCTTTATCTGTGAGTTTGCTTTATTTTCTTAATACATCTGGTATTAGCTCAATGATTGCAAAACTACCCAGTCCAGAGCTTCCTTTTTATTGGAAAAGTTTCCATTGACAGTAGTTAATGAAACTGAATTCTAGAAATTAAAACTAACTCTTTTTGGATTTCCTTGGTAAGAACTACCTCAAATCAGTTTTTCCCAACCAGAGCTTTAGAGCTGAGAGAAGATGAATCCTTGTGTTCTCTTAAGCATGCCTCATCAAAATCTCATGGTAAAAACCACTGTTCTTCTGAACATGCTCCATCTGGAGCTATACAGGATCAATGCCCAAAACCAAACTACCAGGGATGATACCCAGGGAAGAATATAAAAAAAAATAACCAGAATATGGTGTATTATTACTCCTGCAGCATTCTATTATTTGTGGCTGAGTTCTATTTCTGTTAGCTTTTAAGTGGATTCATTTAAGTATAATTTCTATATTTGACCTCCCCTGAGATGGCCTATTATGATTTTATGAAGTTAGAGTACGTTTCACATAGCAGCTAAAAGTGGAGAAAGTGGAGAAAAGCAAACCCTTGAGCAAAAACAAGCCAGAGGATACTTCCACAGAAACTGCACTAGAGAATGCAGGGATTGCCTTTTCTTTTTGATTTTTTTTTCCCTAATCCCATTCACTATTTCATGGAAAAGATGGAACCTATATTTCAGTATAAATATGCAAATCTTAAAAATAAAAATGCATATGCATGACTATTCCTCTCAAAGCATACAGCAACCATTATTGGGAAAGGGCAATGAGCAAGGTTGGGCATGCTAAAATAAACACAATTATATTTCAATCTTTGGAAGTTAAACAGTCCTTCAGAAGGGTCAGGAATCAAACATTTCCTCATGAATGAATTAAACATTGGTTTTACTTTCTTCTGCAAAATCTTAACCAACTTCAAGCACAGCAAGGAACAAGAAGAGCAGCAGAGAAATGCTCTGGTAGCAGGAGAGACTTACCCATGCACAACTGAACATCTGCTTTTTCTGAAATGCCACATTCCAAGCCTAAACCAGGAATTTCTGCAATATTTGCTGTAAGTATCAGGTTTAGTACAGGGGAATACAGGCACTAGTTCCCATGCTTACAAGCACAGTAGCTGCTGCACCCACCCAATCTTAACCAGGCTCCAAGGTTTGGTTTCTGTCTCTCCACAAAGGCCATCTCATGGCAGGTGTTCCTCTTGGCTGCTAAAAAATAAACAAACAAGAATACTCTCCTTTTCCTTCTCTTACTCTTGCTACCTAAACCAGATCTCTTCTTTTCTCATTTCCTCTCACACACACTTCCTGCACCCCCAGTGCTGGCCTGCCCTCTCCTATCTCTGTGTCACTTGAGGCCTCCTTCCCTTCCACTTCCCTCTGCTCCATCACACCCTCCTGCCAAGCCTCTTGCCTGCCTGGTGTAAGAACACAGGAGAGTGCTGCCTGCAGGTGCTTTTGTAAGACATGGGCTTTTGCCTTACTATTTCTCCTGCAGTACCACACTTCAAACTCCAGTTTGGGGCATGATGAAATAGGTAACAGCAAGGGAAGCAGCTGATGCCCCAAGTTCAGCTGAATCCAGCATTCCTGAATAAAAATGTTGCCTCCATCCTTCCCCACTGCCCTGCTTGCCATGATTTAACTCTTGCTCTTGGACAGGCTAAGGGAAGGGCTGGGCAGGAAACTGCCCCAGTGGAGGATGCCCCAACCTCCTCCTCCATCCCAGCTTTGCCTTCAGCCACAGCAGAGGAATGCGAGTTGCAGCACCAGCTTAGGAGGGGTTATTAATGGCAACAGGACTAAAACAGGAACTGGAGAGAGGCCTTGATTTCAACAGGAAGAACTGAAGAAATGCACTCTTCACTGGATTGTTCAGTGCTTCCTATTAGCTCACTCGAATTAGACTTCCTAGTAAATATAAGGGCATGGGAAGAGTTTATCCCTGTTTATGTTAGCCATTAATGGTAGAGCAGGAATTAGAAGAGCAAGCCTTGTGAGCCTACTCCAGTGCTCAGCCAACAATTTTTTATATGCAAATGTAAAATAGCTTTCCGTGGCATGCTGCTCTGCTGCTTAAAAAACGTCCAACTCTTTTACTTTGTTGTATTCACAAAAAGCCATGGAGAGGGATAAAAGCTGCAGCAACAGGAGGCAAGGTGAAAAGAAAAGCCTGAGTCCCAAAATCAGAGCTCTCTGCATTTTGGTTCTGCACTCACATAGGTAAAACTCTATTTACAGAGTAGAGACTAAATATTACCACCACTGTGAAACCCCTAACAACCCTTCTTCCCTGCAGTATTCACAGACACCAACAAATGCATTTCTCAGAAGCCAAGGGGCACAAGAAATCTGACCCTCGTGCTGGTCAGTACTGGAGCACTGGTTCACATCCAATACAGATCACCAGTGGTCAAACCACAGCAAGAGAGCAGCTAGTCCATTCTGTGGAGGCAGGATCAACTCATTCCCTGGTATTGGGACTGCAATGACAGACTGGACAAGCACAGTAAATCCACAATTTCTCAATAAACGCAAAACAATCTACCATCCTTTGACAACACTAGTATCAAAACCAGAAGTCCACACCATGCTAAACTCCAATAAATTAAACAACATTGCTGAGAAATCTACAATCTGAGTACTCAGGATAAATGTTAAGAATGACAAGGCATCGGGTATGGTAATCACATATCCTCTGAATAGAGAGAGACATAATTCTCTCCCAGAATTTTCCTGGGAAGCTGCGAGAAAGCTCAGAGAAAACAAGAAACAATTCTCATCTTCACTTGATGTTGTGCACATGTGGAATGTGCTATGGAGATTGTTTACCAAAGGGTGGTTTCTTAATTGGACACTGGATGGTGTTTAGATTAATTGACCAATTAGGTCAAAGCTGTATCGGACTGTCTGTAAAGGTTACGAGCTTCTTAATATATTAGAGGATGATAAAGTGATTGATCAGCCTTCTGCAATCATAGAGTAAATACTAATTATTCCCCGTTCAAAAGACTGTTACCATGATAATCAGGGATAGGGAAAAGAGCCACTATAAATTTTAAACATTTCCTTTGAATAAAGAATTTTCTATTAGTGACGCTAAAAATGAAATAAAAACTTCTGTATTTTGATTGTGGTTTGGGGATGACTTTGAGACAGGTGGTCTTCTTCTGAGGAGACAAAGTTCCAAAAAGTGACCACAATCCAGAACATCCCAGATATACAGCCTGTGGAGTGTCACCAGATTCCCAATTGTCAGACAGTTCCCCCAGCTGTTTAGGATGAGCCTAAGAAACAAACACATGCATAGAAGTAGAAACAGTTTAAAAAACTACTCTATTGAAAAGCAGTCAAGCAGTAATTTACACAGGGCAGTAAATAGCTACCCACCAATATGCCTACTCCTACCAGCACATCCACAAGTTATCCTATAGTGTGTTCCCAGCTAAATTTTCTATATAGCCATGCCTCCAAACACAGTCAGGGGAAAATGTGCTGAGTAATAATCTCCCCATCCCAAGGGCAATTTCAAAATCAGGCCCCAGTGCACCCTGCATAGAAGAGAGATAATATTAAAGGGCATGCTTGTTATAACACTAATTTGTCCCAACAGGACAGGTTTTTGGGAAGCATCAACACCAAGGGAAATGTATAGAACAAATGAAAACAGGGTAGAGATGGGTAAAGGAGGAGGGGTGGAGAAAACAAGTAGGAAGAGGAAACTTGATTTTAATGCAAAAGGAGATGAGACACCAGTGAATGAGGCAGACAGGGCTGAACTTGGAGAAGAAGCACTCCTCCCACTCTGCCTCCCAGAAAAGCAGAATTATAGGGGCAAACTAAAAGCCCTAGATTTCCAGCAAAACAGAAGAAATCAAAAGCACAACAAGAACAGACCTGCCTGTTTGGTCACTAGCACTAGCTTCTGGTTAAATTAAACCCACCAATTGTGAATAGCCATGTTAAAAAAAAAATTCAATTCCTATTAAAGCAGCTGCTAACAGGAAGGGGTTTATAGAATAGAATAGAACAGAATACCCCGTCTTCTACTTATTTAGTATCTGAGAGGCGTCTGCTGTGCCTTGAACTCCAAACCAATTAACTTGTGCCACTGCAACACAAGTCACAGACAGTTGTACCAGGCTGGGAAGTTCAGTGACTCAGGTTTTTCAAGACTGTGGCATTTTTAATTAGTGAGTTGTAATGCAGACTAACATTGAGCAAAACTGGTTTAATTTGCATTTAATTGCAGCAGTAGATCAAGCAGCACTGGTCTGGCATCAATTTCAGCAGAGGAAACTAATGAATACTCAAGGTGTGCAAGAGAAACAGGAATTTCAGCTAAGTGAAAATTCCAGTCCCTACAAAGACAAGAGATGGTGAGAGAGCAGAGAGGTATGCAAGAGAAATACTCAAAGCAAAGTTTTTCATTTTGACATGCCAAAAATACTTGGTCATCTAGGTAAAGGAATTAGATTACTAAATTACACGGAATAAAGAACACAGATCCGGATACATAGAACTTTTAATTATTAATAGCTGCCATATTATTACTCAGAAACTTGAATAAGAAAAAACAAAACAAAAGAAAACAAAACTGGACTAAAGCAGAAAAAAAACTCCCAGAGTGCAGAACAAAACCCACATCAATCCAAACCAGCCAACAGCCCTAATTCCCAGACTATAAAGCCTTTGAGGCGCCTTTTCCAGTTTTTTTCCTTTCTGGTCCCATGACCTTCACTTCAGCAGGAGGTATAGAAAGGGCTCCTATTTCATACCTGCCCTGCAACTGAAGCTCATGCACTCTGACTGCCTTCAGTCTTAAAAGATCACTTCATGAAAAGTACCCATCATTGTCCTTAAAGAAGTAAAAAAAAAAAACAAAACAAAACAAAAGCCAAGCTAACAAACCAAGGAGAGGGATATCAACTGAGTTTAGGCATTCAGGGTTACCTTGCAAATTAAGTTATTGGACAGCAAGTCCAGGCTCCCGGGCACAGCAACCTCCAAAGAAAATGCTTACTCGTGTATGGTTGTATAGTAAGAAAATACCAGATAAAGAGCTCCTACCAGGTTCTTTCACGTCTTCACAGTTGTCTCCGTTTGGTTTATTTCTGTCATCACTTTGGTGCTGATCTAGCACACTGGAGAGAGGATGGACACTGTTAAGGTGGGCACTGCTGAAGTGAATGAACCATGACACCTCCAGCATGGACATTACTCCTAGTATAGTAAAACTGCTGTCCCTTCTGCCAGAAAGCTTGCCCTTGGGCTAGTAGGCTGAATCAGCAATGCACCTTCACTGGATCTGGCCCAAGGAGCCTGCAGCAAGGGCAGGAGGAGAGGACTAAACATAGCAACAACCTGCAGCTACAAAGATCAGGGATGGTGGGCTAAGCCCTGCCAACAACCTTCTACCACCATCAAAAGGGGCATTACAATTCTTCCACATATTCTTGGGGTCATAACGCATCTGAAAGAGGCCTAAAACATTTCATTGGTGCTTTATTACTGCTACTTCACATATATGCCCTGCACCAAGTTCTTTTGGTGTGTTAGGTATGACTGGGCAGGTTATGTCAGGGCATAGTGTAGATGTTCCAACACATAAAACTTACTAAAAAGACACAGAAGCCAGTCTGAAGCAAAAATCAGCATAGACTGAAGTGCACTGCAGCTTTATGCAGAACATCATTCCAACAGCTAAGCACTGCCCATGTCAGGGAAGACACGTTCACGAATTATGGTGTGAAATAAGCATTCTGTACAGGAACAGGCAGCAACCCTACCCCTCATACTTTAGGCCAAAACAGTAAGAACTAGAATATAAATCCCTTTCCCAGCCACTACACAAATCCTCCTTGTTACTGTTCTAGAAATCCCAACTCAGTCTTAGGAGCTTGCTAGAACCTTGCAGGTGGCTCCGGAGCCGCTGCCGACACCGGCGCAGTGACAGCCCCAGCTGAGAGCAGTGGGTGCTACTTCCTGCAGCCCTGCAATGCTGCAATGCTGCTGCCACAGCACTGGAGCCTCACTGGGCTCCCCGTGACCCTGCACAGCAGAGAGAGTAAAGTGAAAAGCCATCTAGGGAAGAGCTTGATAAGGTTGGTAACAACCATGGCTGCAAAGTAACACGACAAAAATATGACATCACAGGCAGAGGAAAGAAAAAGCAAAACCAAAAATTTTCAAAGCTTTCTACTGATACAGGCATAAACTAAAAATAATCAAAGCACCTGCAAGCAGCAGGCACAGACTTCATTTAACAGGTGATGACACATATTATTTGTATGAAGTTACAAGGCTTCTATGGCAGCAAAGAAACCAGAAATAGAACATTTGTTATCAATTCTGTGCTCTAAACTGATACCTCATTGTTTTTATCCCTCCTATATTTTTTTTCTTACTGACTTCTTTTTAAAGAAGATATAATGACTAACAGATGCTACAGCAGTGCAGCCCTCAGTGAAAGGGTAATTAACAGATGAAAGTTCAGCAGTTGTTTCTGGTTACAATCAGATGAGCTGTACACTCCCTATCCCCTAAGTGAAGGGCTGAGATGAGCAATCCAACCTCTGCCTCCATTCCCTGCTGTAGCACAGTACAAAGCAGTACCTATCAACTGGGACCTGGAGGTACAGAGATAATGAACCTGAGTGGTCCAGGTTTATTTTAGGTTTTGTCTCCAGAATTCAATAATTGCAAACACTTGCAATACCAGCTTT
Source organism: Peucedramus taeniatus (assembly GCA_013400575.1). Taxonomy (NCBI): domain Eukaryota; kingdom Metazoa; phylum Chordata; class Aves; order Passeriformes; family Fringillidae; genus Peucedramus; species Peucedramus taeniatus. The sequence continues at coordinate 75,598 of WBNO01024057.1, forward strand.
GCCAAAATTTTAAAAATACTCACTGCATATAGTAAAGCTGATGAAAAAAATCAGTACTAGACATCTATGTCGACCAGTGAGAAATGTGTATTGCACAGATTCATCACTATTTATTCATTAAATCCTGTGCTTTTTCTGTTGTAAATAAAGCTTATAACTCCTGGAGCTCTGCTGATCTTCAAAATGTAAACAAATGAGTGGAACTACTTGAGGAATGTGGAGGAATTGCAACACATGAATGAATGAATGCAATGTATGGCTTCAAATAACTCTAACCCAGTGTAGTTACTACTCAATTAACTCAGCTGGTCAGAGCACAGTGCTGCTACACCGAGAGGTTGGAGGTTCAATCCTCATATGGGCCATTCACTTCGGAGCTGGACTTGATGATCCCTGGGGGTCCTTTCCAACTCAGGATACTCTGTGATCTGACTTACTAGATGGCTGTCACAGTTTTCATTCGCTTAGCTAACCTTAGAAATATGTCAATTTGGGCTTGTTTGCCATTTCTGCTTCAGGGTTTGGTTGCCAAATACTTAAACTGCAACCATAAAAACAAGTAAACAAGACATAAAATAAGGACAAGCTTAGTTAGTCCTCGTAATTATTCAGCTGAACTTTAATTCTTACAAGAGTAAGTCCAAGTACCTCAAAAGATTACAAATGAAAAGTTATTCCACAAATGTAAACTAGAGTAACCCCAATCCACTTGAAAATATCACTACTGTCAAACTCCTGGTGATGAGACATTCAGTGTTTCAGAAATAAAAAAGCATTACTTTGGGGAATTGTATTACCCAGAACAAATTTCACGTGGCAGTAACACTAAGGACTCCATATAAGCAGCCAGGCCACACATGCTTATAGGTAGCATGGGAAGGAGGTTAATAAAACTCAACTTGTAATTTCTGAATTTCTTTTGAGAAAAAAATAATGGTTTACAATGTTTTCTTTTGGGGAAGGCAAGGCCTGAGAGAGAGTGCAGCATGTTTTGTTTTAAGGACTGCGGGGAAAGCTTTTTTTAAAAAAGAAAAAAAAAAAAAACAAAAAAAAAACACTCTAAAAAGAAAAGAAACCCAAAACCCATAACCATTATACCCCTGATACCAAAGACAATAAATTACTACCTAATGGTATTTAACTCAAAAACCCCTATTTTAGTTTAATACATATAAAAACAGCAGTTTTTTGTTCCTCTAAACAACAAAATACCAATCCACAAGTGGACCAAAAATTCTGAAAAAACATACTAATAACTGCTGTACAGAGTTAAAAATAGTTCAGGACAATTTACTCAAAACCATTTACTAAAGAAAATATGGAGCCTTATATTTAAACAATTCAGTATTTATTATGTCCTCTGGGAGTGGTTATAGAGAGCTGAACTACATACCAGCTTACAGCAAAATAACTAAATCTGTTTTCATTTCACACTTTTTGCTAATGTTCAGGAAATCTGCATGTGCACATTTATTTTGGAATCAGATGCTTTTTCAGAATGTTGCCACTGGCGCTGAAGAGGTGGCAAGAGGCACTGCCAGCACCAAGTGGTTATAAAGTGATGGAGGGGTAGCCAGCAAAGCACCACAGCTGGCTCCTGTTTGATGTTACAATCTTGAGTACCACCAAAACCAGGGGCTGCTCTAGCTCCTATTTATGGGCTGTATTTGGCCATGCTTGCTCAAATCATTCCCCTATTTGTTCATCACAATTTGCAAGATGCCCCATGCATGTCACACCCTGTCTCCACACCAGACAGTGATTTTGTCCATCCTTCTGTGGAGTTATGGGAGCACCTACTTGGGATCATTGCTGCTTTTTTATCTCATGCTGTTGTTACATGCATAACAATACAGAAGTACACAAAGTCAATGACTTTTTAAATGACTGCTAGTGTGGACTAATGTCTCTTTCCTCAACATTAAAAAAAAAGTTTGATTTTCAGAGTTTCATAACCTCCAGTTCTGTATAGCATTTGCTTTCTTGAAATTCAAACCTGTTCCAATGTCCTGACTTAAAGCTGGAGGTTGGTGGAACTACTACTGCTGCTTCATCTCTCCAACGATGTTGCTTTCCTCCTTGCCTCTCAGTAATCCCCTGCATATCTGATCATCAGGTTGGGATATGGACCAGCTGCAGACCAAGCAAAATGCTACAGCAGGAAGCTACTGGTCACCAGCTGAACCATTTGAAAAGACCAACTTTCTCCTACAACAGAAAGGGTGGTGCTGCCCTGCATGGCAGAAAGCAGATGTGGGCATCCCTACAGAAACTGCACCAAACACACAAAGGCTGCATTGCATTCTTACATCAGCAAAAATTCTCTTCATTTTCAATAACTATTCAAGTGCCATTGCTACATCACCCTAGTATCTCAAGGTCCGTGCTATGGCCCTCTAAGGAAGACCCAACACCAGGAAATCAATCAGCTGTGCTTAACACTGGTCACATTAGTCAACTCAATACAAACAGATTAGGGCTGATTTTATTTATGTTTGCTCCAACACCAAGATCTTCCCAGCAGCCAAGAAGAAACCAGTCTGTAACCAAAGTGAAAGTGGTCACACCAGTAGCCTGCTGGATAAGCCTGGACTGCCACTTCTTGGGGAAAGAGTGAGGGGGCTGCTGTAAGCTGTCATCACAGAGCTGCCACTGACAGCATGGATGGGTTCAAATGGCTCCTGCCACAGATGGGCACAGGAAATTGGGACCTGAAAGCCACTGCTGCCATGTGCACAGGTCCAAAAACACAGCTGGCATGATACCACTTAAAAAGTTGACTGAGGAGTGCTAGACAAAGCCCAGCATGAGGAAACACGACTGTAGTAGTGCACATCATAGGTGAAAAGGCGAGCACACCAGCAGCCTCATCACTGAAACCTGTTTTTGAGGCAGCAGTTAGCAGGAACAACGCAGGCAAGATAAGCACAGGCTGGTCTGCCTATCTCGATTGGAGATCTCACACTTTCATGTGTTCAACTATGCTTTCCTTTACCACAACAGATGTCTCATGATACTTCCTTTACACCTAAGCAGAGAAAGTTTGTTTTCCCCATCCCCTGCATGCAGCAGGCGTGGGACACCCATGCCAATGCTGATCTCAGCACTGCAGCACAAGACGTGCCCCTGTCCTGCCTCCAACCTCCTCAGAAAGGCTATGCCCTGGCAAAGAAAACTCATGATCTTCAAGTGCTAGTACAGGTTTTGTGAACCCTGAAATTCCATTTTATATCTATACAGAAAACTTCTACATGTTCAGCTCAGTGTTTGTCCATTTCCCATTTTTGAGTTGCCAGCAAAAACCACTCCGAAAAATTTAGGACTTCATGTAACGAAGAAAAACTGCTAATCATCTGCTGCCAAAAAAACCATCTTTATTGAGGTACTCTGAAATGGAACCCTATCATACCATCTGAAGTGTATTATAGCAGATTTTCACAGGCAGCAGTTGGAATTAAGTACATACCTTTCCATTTGGTATTTTTCACTTCACAGCCTTAATCTAATTTCTTTGAAGACACTCAACTATTGTTCTGGCAGAAGCATAAGGAATAATTTATAGCAAAGCCTCAAAATTTAAAGTCAGTGGGAGTTAAACACAAGGCCTTAAAAAATTCTAGACCCTATCTCAGAAGCTATGTAAAATATTTTTCCCATTAGCACTTTTCACATCTAAAATTTCAAAAGTCACTGCAGACATTTACATCTACCATTCACAGACTTTTTATTGGGAATCCTTCTGAGATTCATATTACATAACTCAGCTGGGATAAGTATTTGAGAGCAATTAATCACTAGGGATATCACATACACTTCTTCAGTGAAATTTGCTTAACTGAAGAAAAAAAAAAAGGCATTTGAGAGCCTTTCCACAGAAATCCTCAGATGTACCTCATAAAGTAATTTTGGTATGTACGTCACCATCCTTTACCAATTTATGTGGTAAATCCATTCTTCGATTTGTTTGCAAGGGGTTGCTATAATTAATCAAAGCAGGGATTTTTGAGAAAGGCTTTTTCAGGACTATTAAAGCAGAAGGAAAGATTCCAGCCAAGGCATTAACCAGCAGAGTAACAAGAAGGCAAGCTGGATTGGAAGGAGCAAGCATGTCTCTGGGCATACACAGCCATGCAGATGAACAGGAAATCCAAGACATCTTTGGGCCACTGCAATATTGATTATTAGAGAAGGTACTTCTATGGTGATTTCCTGCAGCACCCAAATAATATAAACACTAATTTCATACAATGCTGGAGTAAAAATTAATGCCTTGTATTTAAAGGTCTACAGAATGTTACAGGAAATAATGTAATTATTTTCCTTTATCCACTGAAGTCATCTTAATCATCACAATCATCCCAAGTCTGCAAAATACCAGGCACTCCCACTCCCTTCCTCCTCAGATCTGGTGGATAGATTTGGTCACCAATGCCCTATGCATCAAAGCCAAACAGATCAAAGTACAGTTCAACAGAAGGCAAGCCAATTCCAGCCAGGTCTTGTGCAACCTATAAACTGGAAGGCAGCTTAATCCATTGGGATCTCCTATTTCACCAGTGTTGAGATGCAGGCTCTGATATTAGTTTGTATGGACGTGGCAGCTGACCTTTGAGTTTTCTTTGTTTAACTGTAAAATGGGAATTCGGCCATTCTCAAAGCCCTTTTGAAAATGATGAGTGAGAACACCTTCAGCTATAGCTACGGCCACATCCCAACAGCCTCATCTATGCTGTGGCTCACTTTGAAGCATCACTCTTCAAGGAAAAGATGTTGCTCTTCCATTGAAGGATGGGAGCAGTATTTTCATACAGAGATTTTTCACTTTGTGCATCAGCCCATTACTCTACACCCACAAACTCAGTACTTCCAATTTCCAAAATCAAGATCCGTCCCTACGAGGCTTGCAGAGGAAGATCTCTGATCTTCAAGCAAGCCTTAATCATCCTGAAGGATATCTTGCAAGGGTACAGTACAAGACTGCTGCAATTATTAGAGGTCTCATAGGGATGCTGGCAACCATGAGCACTCTCAGCATCTGTAGTATCCATAGGATTTAATCCACAGCATTTTAACATCTGTAGATTTTTCATATTCATTTTGGTTTTTTCCTAAAATCCCCTCTAGCAAAGTAAGTAACACACCCCTCCCATTCTATGTTTGTTTTTCTTCCAGGAACAAACCAACCCCCCACTGGCAGCACTAAGACAACACATATGAGAGTCTAACTTGACTTCAAGATGACTGCAGAAGACAGAACTTCATTAGTTCAGTGGGACTAATGCTTGCCTCATGCTAATTTTGTTTCATTTCAGTTCATCCCTTTCCATTTGTGCCATCTGTTCTTGTAACCAATTTACCTTTTCCATCCATGGCAAAACAGATTAATTAATTAAACACAAAGGAGGCAGCTAAAGGAGCTTTAAAGGTCCCTTCCAACACAGACTAGTTTATGATATGACAGCATAGGTAGCCACATTCCCCCCTTTTCTGGTCTCAGGACCCCCCAGGTTGCTGGCAGAATCCCAGGAGCCACAGTGCCAGCCCAACACAGCATGGCTACAGCTCTATGGGAGTCCTGCTCTTACACCACACTCTGTACTGAATATTAATGAAGCTTGATTAAAAACAGTTAGGGGCAACTCTGTTTTCAGATTTCAGTATTGCAAAATATGGTCTCCAGAGTGCTCCTGGATATGTCACTGCTCAGGTTGCTACTTCCACTGCTGCTAATTCCCTCTCCTCCCAAAACAACCTCTCCCTGGTTTCATAGCATTTCAGTGAAGAAGAAGCAGCTCTGCAAATTCGACAAAAATCAACCTTGTGATAGCTAGAGGTACTGAAATAAATGAAAAGCCATACGGGGCTAGGGCTCAAAAAGGTTTTTTTTTATAAAAAAGTGATTTTTAAAAAATGTACCACAATCCACACAAAGCAAACTGTTTGCAGAGAGAAGACAAAAGGAATACAAGACTATTTCCTATGCAATAGATAGGCAAGATGTTTATCTAAAACATTACTTCATTAGGAAACACTGGGGGACATCCTCCCACTGAAAGAAAAGTAGAAAACAACCCCAAAACTTACCTACACACTTTTGACTTCTCTCTCTCCCCTACATCTTCACAATTATAAACAGACTTCCAAAGTGCCAGCCTCAGCATTTTTGTCTCCTGAAGCAGCAGACTCTTGTCTATGAAGGCAGCACTTCAGCGTAAGGATGGACTGAGCTCTGAGGATGTGAGCATGGGGGAGGGAAGCTGCAATATTACAACCCATCCATCAACCACTTCTATAAAGCTCTTTTGTTCCAAGTTCATACTTAGCAACTCAAGGTCAAAACTGATGTTGGAAAATGCAAATCATAAGTCAACCCAGACTTTCGCCCCATGAGTCTTCTTGACCTTAAACACAAACAAGAAACAGGCAAAAAGAAGTTTCAGCTACATGATCTATTTATATAAAAATATGTATTGAGGAATACTAACAAATTAAAAATTACTGGGGGTTAATCTGCACTACTACTGATACAGATTAAAAAACAAAATCAGAATATGTGCATTTAGGATAAAAGGCTCTTACTTTTTTTGCTTTCTTACACTTTGGGCAAAGTCAATTTCACCTGGTAGTGTGAAAGTTGTGTTTGTTTTTTTTTCTTTATTGTCTATTGGGATTTGATTTTTTAGTTTTGAGCTTTTTTTTTTTTTTTTCTTTGAGAGAGACACACACAAGGTTTGATTGAAAGCACCACAGGGAAAACTAGCTGGTTGAAAAAATCCCAACCTTTTCCTCTCTGGTACAAAACAAAGGAACACATCTCTATTAGCCTTTGTCTTTAAGAAGTCCTGGGTCAGATGTTGGCAGCCTCCACAAAGAAGAAAAATAGTAGGTATTACCAATAAAAAGCAAGGGTTTCATTGCAGCCAAGAAAACAGGATGTATTCCACAGGCTATAACTGCTCTCCTTAGAAACACAATATGGAGAGAAAAAAAAAGAAAAATCATTCATTATGCTCAAATACTTCAGAGCAGACTTTTCAGTGAACCCCATTTTTGCAGGAGTCCATGGCAGAAAGCAACAGAGGTGCCAAATACCTGAGATTACAAGCTTATCCAGTGGATATTTCCCAGAGGTGCTGTAAGAAAAATCAATTTACATGGACAACAGAAAGACAGTGTAAGACAAGAGAACTCTGACACAGAACTCTGATCTAGTATTTAAAATCTCTCAATTTTAGATGATCTGGCAGTCTTTAGAATTGTCATCACAAAACTTAGAGTTTTATTCCAAGAGTTTACATATAACATCTTTCATATGGGAAAAGTCCTGCCAAGAGCTTTAAATATAGCTGTACTGAATGCCAGTTTGGCTTCCTCCATGTGAATTTGGACAATTTTAAAGAGAGTTTATGAACTTGCACTGGGGAAAAAAATGTATAATGATAGTTTGCCATCCATGTATGTAAGTTATAAGTTATGTAAAACACCAGATAATTCTGCAGCCTAGGAAAAACATTTTAAAACTATTTCTCTCCAATAGCTTTGATTTGGCCCTTAAATCACAACTTTCTTCTAAAGCACCATCACACACAGTCCTGGCAATTAAGTCAGCCTGAAGGGTTGCTTACTTAGGGGAAGGATAGGAAAATGTGTTTAATTAGCAGCAGCTCAGGCTACTGAGGAACTGCTTTATTTGATCAACTGCTGCTGTGGATGATCAAAAAGGTGTTTCCTGTAATTCTCACTGGAGTTCGCTTGCTTGCCCCAAGCAAGATGAAGAACAGAACTATATGGTATGTTCTCCATCCTCCTTAATAAAGCTCCCATCAACAAGCAAAAAATAGGGTACTGTAGTAATGTAACCTAGATCCTAGACAGTTTCCAAAAACCCAGCCAAGGATCTTTGTCAGAATTTCAAAGAGAAGCCGCTGCTGAAATTCTTAAGCATGCGGAAGGGTTGTTCAGGACTCCTCCTGCACACAGTGAATGGTTTTCACTCTCTAAGAGATCACTGACAGCAGGATCTGTAAGGTGAGACACTGGAAACAGTTTCCACTTTCTCCATTGGAGACAGTTTCCATCTTTCTGAGATCAAGTTTATTACCTTGCCTTTCAACAGAAACAATAGGTATTTTTATGGAGAGTATTAAAGTTCTTCCCAAGAAGCACTGCAAGGTCAGAAGTCCTCAAGTAAATAATTATAAGTAAAAATTAAAAATATTATTTTTAATTTTTAGAATGTGATTTTTGGCTCTCAGCTCTCTAACCTAACTAACTCCTTCCCTTGCTCATCGAGTTTCAAATAAATGTGCTAAGACAGAGCCACAGTTTAGGAACGGTATTTTCCAGTTTAGTACTCTTCCTAAAACCACACCACTGTTTCCTCCCCCCTCACCCCAACTGGACGCACCCGGTGGAGATAAGAACAATTAACTGGAAACAGCAATGAGATAAGAAAACAAACAGCAGCAATATTAATAACAAAAGGTATAAGACAAAGAAGCTATTAACATGGAAATCCCATGACAATAACCAAACACCAGACGGCTTCCCTTGCCACCTTTTCTTAACTGAGGAGACCCCCTTCTCCCCAGGAGAGAGTAAGAGCCTGTCCCTTTCCCCCCTGCCTGCAGCAATGGCCTGAGCTGGTACAGAATAACATCTGGGTCCTGGCCACACACCCTCCCATCTAAAAATTACCCTGTCCTGGCCAAAACCAAACAGACATTTACCAAAGGCCACAGAGTAGCCCAGCTCTCTTGATCAAGCTGTTGCTTATTTTGGGGTCCCATTAGTACCTCTCCTGGACAGCCTTCCAGTAAGGAGTGTATCCGTGTTCGTGGTTACAATGCTTTGACAAGAGGAAATGAGAACAAACTGTAATGCATGAAACTCCATTTAAGCATACGGAAAAACAGTTTTACTATGAGGGTTGTGATTGCTCCATCCTTGGAGATATTCAAAAGCCTAATGCACACAGCCGTCAGCACCCGGCTCCCCCTCAGTATCCTATCCTTTGTAGGGTGCTGGATTAGGTGGCCACAGCCAGAAAGTAGTGACCAATAACTCAATGTCCAGATGGAGACTGATGACAAGCGGGGCCCCTCAGGGGTCCATACTGGGACCAGTTCTGTTTAATGCCACCAGTGATGCAGATGAAGGGATCAATGCACCCTCAGCAACTTAGCAGGACAGACACCAAGCTGAGTGGTGTGGCTGACATGCCTGAGGGGCAGAATGCCATCCAGAGGGATCTGGATAAGCTCAACACACGGGCCCATGGGAACACTACAGGTTTACCCATTCAGTTGCAACACTCTCAAGACAGGACCTTTGGTGACTACTCAAGCAGCCTCAAGAACGTTTCCTTGAAAAGTTTCATTCCATTCAAACTCACTATCTCAGCTTCAACAACAGCCACCAAGGTAGGGGGAGAAAGGTAGTGCAGCACATGGCACACAGTTAAAGTATCTTTTATAACACCCTGTAAGTGGAGGCTGCGTTCTTGTGCTAACCATGACCATGCAGAACTTTCAGGCTGACAATGAGAAAGGCTCTGCTCACTTTGGTGTTCACATACAGAGTTCACACCTGCACTCGCTATTTGGTGCTATCTGCCTTTTGTCAGTCATTTTTCCAGTTGTCTGTTTCTATCAAAAGCTGAGATATTCTGGAGTTCTCCCTAATAAATTCAAAGTTCCACTAGAGATATGCCCATGCCTCCATTTGTCTTTGGGATTAACTTCATTCATATTTTTATAAGACACTAATAATAATCTAAATTAGAAATACCATATGTGCAGAGACATAACTAGTGATAAATCCAGTGAAGCACAAACACGCCAAGCTGACAGGAGCTCAAATGAAGATAAGCTTTTGTCTATCATGACCTAATTCATTTTTCTACCAGTTGCACTACACAATGCATTTAAATCATTTAAATATTTGATGTGTTAACCTGCAGCACGTTATTTCTATGTACAATGCTAAATCACCCACTCTTCATCCTACCTTTTACAAGCTGCAGCTATTTCCAGACTGCAGCAAATTTCACAATTGTCAGCAAGGTTACTAACAGTAAAAAAATGTTTTGTAAAGAAAAAACAACTGTATTTTATGTGTTAGGAAAAAGGGTGGGAGAGGAAAACATGCTCAGTTAGAGCAACAGGGTCAAAACAACACGCCTTGAAGAGCACTCTCCTCCCATGTTACATACCACACTCTTCAGAGGGGACATCACAAATTACAGAATTCAAGCCAAGCTCAGCAATGAGTGGGAGCAGGCAAGATAATATGCACTGCAGATGGTTTTAGTCTTCATTACCATCCAGTAGACACAATGTCTCTAACAGATATGGACAAACAGAGGCTTTTGTAACATGACAAACTAAAAAGCACCAAGAGCTGTATGTTTTTGTGGTATTCTTCACCTCAGGCAAACACTCTGTGGATTTCTAATTACCTGCTCTTCCTCTAGACCTCAAAAAAAGCCCATAACTGTTGTGAAACTTTGGGTTCTTCAAAACAGACCGTTTTAAGCCACACTTAACTAAATTACCATCTTCTGGATTCACTCATATGTGTTATGACTAGACTCTTTCAGGGCAAAGAGCCTTCTAAATCGCTCTTAAATCTGCACTGTGGCTGTGCTGTGTAAGTGCTTCCTAATGTTTTAAGGAAATTTGTTATCGCAAACAGGCCGACACTGCAGTTTAACCTTCCTTCAGGATAAGCAAGCACAGCCTCTCTCCTCTCCATGCAGATTTGGAGAAGGGCGGCCCTGTCCTACCACTGACCATCAAGACAAGGCAGGGCAAGAGAACTGACGCACACCTGCCTCGTTTTCTCCAGCTTTCCTTTCTTTCCTGAAGGTAAAGATCACAACTCCACGTATTTCGTAATTATTATACAATTATAACAGCAACAGTAATTTCAAAATCAACTGCAATAATGTATATACATTGAAACCACCCTTGTTATGATCCCGCTTGCCTCCCCAGGACGAGGCAAACCCTGGGCGATGCCACCCGGGATTCCCGAGGTGCAGAGGCAGAGCCACTTTGGCCGGCGTCGCACGACGGGGCTGAGCCCAGCTGCAGCCCCACGGGGTCAGGGCCCCCCCTCACAGGACTGCTCCCTGCAGGGCTCAGGCTGCCCCAGCCTGCCCAACAGGACTGCACACGCTCCCCACTGCGAGTGCAGCAGCCAGAGATAGCAGGAAGGGTGTTGGCCCCACGGAGATCAGTTGCCATACCAGTTTCCCATACCTGGGCTTCCAACAAGGTCGCGAACGCAACCGGCACAAAACCTTTCAGTTCTAACCCCATTATCACCCTTCTGTTTCCTGCCACAGCCGTTCCCTACAGCATGCATTCAGCCATGCAGAATGAGTTTATGGTAAGTATGTTTATACTTTACAATACAAGATCTACTGTCACATACACATTATTAAAATAAAGTTAGCAGGAGGAACCACATAGTGACTCCCTACCTTTATTTTAATAGAACAAGGAAATAGCTCAACAAACTACTTTTAGGAAACTGCATCTGAACATTACTGTATTTTCATTCTTTCTTCTTCATAACAAATCTGGAACAAACTTATTTCTTTCTCATATTTAAAAATCAAAGTTCGCATAAGAAGGCCTCCATATTTCCAACACTACAAATCAAAATAGTATAAAGGAGGCTATAACCATGTGCTTAATTGCATTATTGTTTGAACACATATCTTCAATCTTACAGAGTGGTCATTTTCAGAAATTCTTGGGTTCTTGGACTTCTGCAAAGAAATATTTTTCAGTGTCTAGGATATATATTGCAGGGAGGATAAAATAATTCAGAATTTGAGTATAAAGGATTTTATTTGCATCATGTCCAGAATAATGAGTGATAGATTTTGCTGTGTTATCAATTAAGGTTTGCTTGTGCTGTCTTTCTTCTAAATTGAAGATCAAATACCACAGTTAATGAAAAGTTTTGTAAGAGCTTGTTCCCATTTCCTGGTAGTTGGGTTCTTTTTTCTACTTCAAAATGTTTTAAGTGTCTCTAAGGACAATGTGGCTAACAACATTTTGATATTTTCTTTTTAACTTTTTTAATGATACTGCATTAGCCAAACATCACTTGGTTTCTCAGTCGTTCCAAGCAGATTCAGTTACTCACCATGAACTAGATACTGAACAGGAAGGGAAAGCCATCACCACTTTCTTGGGAGCTCTTCCCTTCCATACAGCAGGAACAAAAGGTGCCACTAGAGAAAACCCACAAGGCACTCATCTTGGATCCTGCTGAGCTTCCTGTAAGCAAACTCCATCTGTTGCCAAAAGCTAAAACTTGCTAAAGTAGAAAACAGAAGAGAGATACCCATTTGCAAGGAGAAAGACTGGGCTTGTTTCTTACTCAAACCCAAGATTTTGAGAAACTTTACAAATGTAACAGCCAGACACAAAGAATGTACATAAGCCAGTGAGGCAATATTTATTCCACCAGTTAAAAGCTGACGAGAGCTCTTCTGTAGCCAGCACTTTGACACTAAAAAATAAAAAAATTAAAAAAAATTGGGACGACCAAGAAGAAAGAAGAGCATTCAAGTACAACACATTAGTATTTAAAACATACTGTAGAAGTGTCTTGTTTTCATTTTCCAACTGGTTGCTCAACCAGGGGGAAACAAAATCCCACCATTGTCACTATTATTCAATATGCTTGAAATCGCTATCATTTTCCATTATGATTAACATTTGCATTTAGTGCTAGTAGAAAAACCTAAGTGGCTCAGTTCTTCAGATAGCATCCACTGTTCCAATATACTTCAGGAGGCAGCTGTTCTAGTCCTAATCTCTGAAAAGTAGGAGCTAAGTTAATTTAAAAATTACAATCTTAGATTTATCAAAATTTGGTTGGCTAGGCTACAGCCTGATTACAGTAAAAGGAATGTCCAATCAACTAACTTAACAGACTAACTTGTTATCAAGATGTCAAATTTCAAATTAAAACAGAGCTGCTGCTCATATTAGGGAAATTAAACTTACTGAAACATTAAAATGTCCTCTAAGTTTGAAAGTTATAAGAACTCAGCCACAGACACACATTCAAGTCAGTTCCTTTGAGGGGTTTTTTTATTTCAAGTAATAAAAAATTAAATATTAAAAATAGAAATTAATACTAAAAATAAAAATAAAAATAAATAAAAATTAAAATTAAAAATTTTAAAATAAAAATTAAAAGTAAAAATTAAAAATAAAAATTAAAAATAAAAAATTGATATTCTCACTTCCATCACAGTAATGGTGTAAATGGTTTTGCACTTGCTTTATATCCTGTATCTGAGCAATGGACATGTTTGGAAGGGAAGCAGTAAAAATGAAGAAAGGGGCATACTCAGTTATTATGGTGCTACCCACTGTGGCACAACCCCAGGCAGGAAGGCCTTACACTGGGGCCAACTGCAAGGGGTTATGAAATAGAGGGGTGAGAGGGGTTGTCAGGAGAAAGCCAAAAGCTTCATCAAATTTCACCCTTCCCTGTCTCTGCCTCCTCACCTCCTTCCTCACCAACCCAACTATCAGGCCTGCAGAAGCTGCTGTATTTGAGGAAGGCAAAATGCTGAGTTTTAACAAGTGGCATGGGTGGTGAGGTGCAGAGCAGACACTGGAACTGTCACACCTCAGAACAGGGAGAGGCAGGTCAAAGCACACCTGGGGTGAGTGAGGAGTCTAAACTACTAAAGAAAATTAGGAGAAAAGAAGAGGAAGGAAGTAAAAAAATGAATCAGGTCTTAACCTAAAAACTGTGTAGTCCAGTGGCTTCAACAGGGTAATTACCCAGAAGAGTGATAGCAAAGCAATTACTTGGTTCTGCCTCTCTCTGCAGGAGTAACTACCCTGCCTCCAGACTGCAGAGTACCCTAAGCTCAATCACATACATTGAACCTTATAAATGTTTACATTTCTATTCTAACTGCTCCTAGCTCTTAAAGTGCAGTGGAATCTCATATGCACAATGCTGGTTAAAGGACAAGAGGCCAATAAATAAATAAAACCTAACTTAAACCACCATAATTTACAAATGACAAAGAGAAAAAACCCATGACAGCCTGAAGCCAGAAGCAGCCCTGCCTAACTAAAATATGGTAGGATATAAGTACAAACAACTTGCAAAGTCCACCCACATTAATCTGTGCTAAACCTACAGGTAGCAAAATATTTTTTTCTAGTCTCTTAAGTTGCATGACATCCAGGCTTTCTGGAGACTGCCATCCAACCAGCAGGTTTCCTATCCAACCTACAGCCAAGAACAACATTTAATTAGCATGTTTAATTGATCTTGTTAACTGTTAGGGTGGACAGCTTTGATCTCGCCTGCTGATAGCTAGTTTAGGACTACAAAAGAAACTGGGGCTTTGCATAATTGCCAAGCTTTCGATGTGTGTCTTTTAATTCCTTCTGTTTCCCAATCCCCTCTTCTGTTTCTGCTGCACTAGTGCTCCGGATAACAGGAAGCAAAGAATATGCCATCATTTATTTTATCATTTATTTGAGCATGTAGGTGAAAAAAAAAGGAAGATGAGGAAAGGGAAACTGCTGCTCCTTCACCCAGAAGCACAGGAAAAGGCCAGGAATTACCACAGTGAATCTGGCCTGGGCAACATTAAATGAAGTACCCCATGGCTGAGGGCAGCCAGCACCAAACACTTAGAAGATGCAGGAAACACTAAGCATGTGTGGGATAAGCTGCTCCCAACCCCCCTTGAAAGCTTGATCCCACTTTCTGTTGATTAGAGGTTGGTTTAAATTCCAGGATAGAGGGTTTGAGGAATTTCAGTGGCTCTCCACTGTGTTGTTCTATGCTTGTTAATAGGCTCATCCAAAAAATTATTCTTCTTCAGGAGATTCATATTAGCTTAGAGAGAAGCCCGCAAGACCAAGATTACTAGCTTGCACTCAACCAAGATGAGACTGTGCCAATAATAATAGGAAGAGAAACTTCTGAGGATATTTTAGTGCATCCTAAAATATCTAGCAACTGTCAAAATAGATCCTAATTGAAAACAACTAAATACAAGTATGTTTAATTCATTAACTACCACTCCTAAACACTGTTTTCCTGAATGATCCAGCCAATCATAAGTTCCACAGAAATAAATGTTCATAGGTGGTGTATAATAGGTTCTGAGCAATGTACAAAGCAGCTCTACATTTCAGCCAAAGAGTGTCAACTGTTTTCAGAACTGCAAGCCAAACCCTCATCAAACTGAATTCAGCTGGACCTTTGCCACTCAGCAGGACAACGACTTGGCCCACCATCCCCATGGGAAATCTTTTTCTAACTCAGACTTTCTTCCTGCTTATTTCAAACGAAATCTCCTTTGGATCAGGTTGAATTTCCACAGATAATTAGCCTTGCACTAGCTAAATAAAACAAGAGTTATATTGCTTCTGAGAAGCAAACTGAATAATTACAACAGGGTTAAAGAGAAAATTTCTTCTGTTCTTTCCCAGGGAGAACTTGGGAATTAACTGTTTAACATGGTTGAACTTTGCTGTTGAATCTTCGTATTGCACAGCAACAGGGAGAAGTACCACAGTGCAGTCACCTCAAGCATCTGTAGTCATGGATGAACTGTAGCTTCCAAATAGTGCTAGAACAGAGTTCTTCACCTAAAAGCCTGTCTTTTCTCACCAAAGCTTTCTCATGAGCACACTGTGGTTTTGGTGGTTAGTTTGGGGATTTTGGTCGTGGTGTGTTTTGTTTTCTTTTGTGGGGGCACGAGTTGTTTGACTTTTTTTAATCCCTAAACCTTTTTCTAAAGAAGGATTCTTCTTATTGCTGCAGGATGATGAATATCTTGTATTCTCTGTCCTTACACCAGAAACTATAGAAAGCCAGCCAGCCCCTTCATCTCCTGCCTACTGCTGATACGGTCTCAAATAATGCTCACTTTTGGTGGCTTGGGATGGAGGAGGGGTTTCCCTAGGAATAAGCTGAATAAAGCTTCCTGTTCAGCTAAAGCAGGAAATGTGCTCCAGTACTGCCTTGCACACAAAGAGTGGAAAATACTTAACTAAACAAAATAGCAGGAGATGAAGTGTAAACTGGATTGTCCTTCCATCATGCAGACAAATAGAAAACCACACTCCTCACACCCCCAGTTCTCTTGCATTAATGTGCTTAAAATTGGAGGGAAAAAAAAAACCATACATATGTATAGACATTGTGCATCAAAATAAAATTATTATGCTGTGCCTTTAAAATCAAACACTGAAAGATTTTAAGCAACACTAATTAGGAGGTAGCATTTCCTCCCTCCCACAGAATTGGTTTCTTGTTAAAACAGGAGGTGCAACTGGCCAAACCCCATCCTGCTAGTGGAGACAGTGAATCAGATGTTGTCATTAGGTTAACCTCTCTCAAATCATCTCTTCAGAAAGACTTTAAAATAAATAGCAGAGAAGATGGAAGGAACAGCCTTCCAGTCTGTCAAACCATTGGGATTTACAGAAAAGAACAGCAATAATATTTTTTGCATAAATAACAGCAGATGGCAGAAGACAAATATTAATGGAAAAACTGTCCCTCTTCATGCCCTACAAAAACAATGACTGTTTAAGGCCCCACAGCATTTCCCAAGAACTGGCCTTGTAATTCATGCAAGATTTCTCTGCAGCCATCATATGCCTTTTGACGAGATCTGATCACTTCAAAGAGGCACTTGTCCTCACCCACCCTGACTTTGAGAACCAAAAGTGATGAAAAACTACATCACCTGATGCTAGGTCACAGCTACAGATGCACACTGCTAGAAAATAAAAAGCTGTTAGGCAAGTCCCATGGTGTAAAACACATTATGGCAGCTGGATGCTGGAAGCATATGACAAAACATCATGCAAAACAGCAACACACATAAGCTTAATGAAAACCTGATGAAAGACTGTTTAAAATTGTACTGAATCTCATTCTCTAGATGTGACTAGCACAGCTGAACTAAGGTCACAAATACTGCATACTACACTTGAATTTTATAAACCACCTTGAGCCATTAGTGCCTCCCATCACCATGAGTTATAAACCAATCATCAGCCCATAGGGCCATGTCTCATCATACTTTGATGTCCCTTCTTGTGGCACAACACCCTGCTCATTATGCAAAGCTCAAATACATGTCAGGAAACCATTTTACTAACTGGCCTCAAAAATAGACCTGTATTGAAATCAAGTCAAGCACAAGTTTCTCAGTTGGGGAAATATAACAAGAAACTTCTCCAGCACTGTAAACAAAGAGTTAAAGAGAGCTAAACCAAACCAGAGAAAGCAGAGTCATTCTAGTGAACCCCTGAAAACTCAACCATCACCAAGACTGCATACATCTGAGAGCTGCCTTCAAAGTGCTGAAGCAGACATGAAATTAAACTCTCTGAGTATGTGTGGCACATCAGTACAAAACCCTTGGAAAGGAGGACTCCCAGCTGAAGGGCATAGCAGAATTCCAGAGATGGGGAAGTTTCCCCTAGTAAGGGTTGCAAAAACATAGCAGCTACTGCACTACAGCACATCCTTAACCACAAAGTTCTCTCCCATGTGGAACAGAGAGTGGATATCCTTGAACTAATGCATTCACTACAGCATACTGGGGAGTATGTAACAGAAGAGAAACATCAGAGATCATCTGATACACTTTTTCCTATTCATACTCTAATATTTAGATCTAGGAGCACCTAGATCCCACACACACACAAGGACACACGGTACAGACAGACCAGCAAGCACAGTCAATGCAGAGAGTGACTAACTGAAGACAAAGAGCTTTGTTCTGCCTGCTTTCCCTCCCTCACACCCCTGCCCATGCTCAGCAAGGAAAAAACACTGATGGACCCCTCTTATCTGAAGGGTACTGCATGTAAACTTTACTTTGAAACAAAATAATGATAGTGAAAAAATTATTAAAAAAAAAACCAACACAATTTCAATGCCTTCCCAAGCACCACGAACACACACAGCATATCTTCTACCAGCTGCCAGTCTGCAGCTACTTCCCAAAGAGTGGTTGTAACCCAGATTTGAAGTTTTCTAGTCCTCTTCTGCTCCTTCCCATCCAACATCGTGCTGGGATCTCAAAAGTTGTTCTGGGACCTTCAGTTGCAAGAGGAAATTATTGTCTGGGCCCCACAAAGAGAACAAAAGCCATTTATTCAAGTAGAAATTACCCGTGATTTGAAAAGCAGGTGTACAAAGTCCTATCCCCTCATCCTGAATGCAAGAGCAAATTACTTAAGTCATCTGACACAGTCATGCTGCACCTGTGTGTGTACTTGTGCACCACAAAAGGTGCAGCAGTTTACAATATCTTGAAAGGTTTATGATTAGTAAAAATCCAGTAAATGGGAAAGCAATTATGCAATCCTTGTTGTTTTTACATCTTCCACCAGCAAACAGCTTTCTCCATGAGGCTTCAAAAACTGGAGGGAAAAATCTCCCTTGCTGTTGTTCCCAAACAAAGACAGCATTATTAAACCATTCTCTTTGTTTTCCGTATAGTTCCCTTTAATGTCAGGAACAGGGTTAAATTTGCAGACAAGCCTTGATGGCTTTTATTACAGAGATGTTCATGACTTTAACTGCAACTGAACATCCTACCTGATCTCCTTGACCAGACTGCAGTATCTAGAAAGCCTACAGGAATTGTCATGGCTTTATGTGCAGTTTCATGTTAGTATGCTCATCAATTCCTAGTGACTGAATAGGTAAATAAAATAACCTTCCTTTACAAACAAAACAAAAACAAAAAACCCCAAACCAACAAACAACAAAAACCAAGCAAACAACCAAAACAGAAATAATCATTAATTCTCTTAGACTTAAGTGAATGAAATCTTTGAAAAGTGAATATAGCAGCAGCAATGAGATTTCCAGTAGCAAAACTGAATGAGCAGAAGACATGCTAATTAGCAAAGAATTTAAAACCAAAGCAAGAAAACCAAATGTAATAATTGCATCCAGTTTTGGGCATCACAATCACAAGAGCAAAGACCATCAAATTAAAAGCAGTAACAGGCTTAGCCCAAAGAACTGAGTTATAACAACAACAACAAAAATTCGTGAATATATAACTTGTGCAAAAGGATGACTAAGAAAGAACACAATCACAGAGTCTGACACCTAGAATTTCAGGGTTTGCACAGTGCAGCAGTAGCCTTATTTCACCCTTGCCTATATATACATTGCATCAGTGTATGGTAATCATTAGCATCCTATTTAAACTGAGATAAATAAATATTGCTTCCTATCAGGCAATCAATTTAACATACCACTACTGCAGGTATCCCTAGTAATAGCACATTTGCATTTCAAGTGTGACAGCATCATGCCACGCCTAATTAACATAAAGATATTGCAGAAAAGGTTATACTTGTCTTGGTGAGGAAGAAATGGTCCTTCAGTTTATCATTCAGTTACAAAGCACCTAAAAAAGTAAAACTGGTTAGCACAAAACTTTAGCCCCACAGTTAAAAACCACAAGATTTGATATGGGTGAGGAAGGTGTCCTTCAGAGAAATCACATACTCAAGTATACCAAAAGGAATACTTCTCAATGAAACAGGTAAGTTATCCATACAGAGTTCATAACCTTTAAACCTTATTGCTGAAAGCCCTTCCTTATCAATTTTGCTCATAAGAGTGCCATATGGAAAACAAGCTTTTTACTTCCAGTCAAAAGAAAGTGGCCGGTGGTCTCCGAGCAACAACCCTATTTAGGCTGGGCTTACACCTTATAGAGCTGCCACAAAAGTTGCAACACAATTCTTTGGGTTCCTCAATGTTTCCAACACATTGAGAAAGCTAAGCTGATGTTGCAAGCCATCTCCCACATTGTTTGTGTGGAGATCGGTCACGCATAAACAAAACTTCACGTACCAGATGCAATTTTTACTGGATCTTTTTTCCAAAGTTGGTCCAAGCTCAGGAAAAAAAATCAAACACCTTTTTTTACAGCTCTGTGTAGGTATACAGTTAGTCACTTCTAAGGGCCACTTTACAGGCTCTGAAAGAAACTTAAGAACAGCCTCCCATGCTGCCACTACTTATGAATCTGAGGCCGAATCTGCATCTTGCTGCCTGGGCTCCGTATGAAGTTGAAATTTCAAAGTTTGAGATCACCTCTGCACAAAGAACAGAAGCTCGAGAGAACCGAGAGACACAAAACCAGCTGCAAAATACATCCAGGTTTCTGTTTGCTGAGGTCTTTCCATGCACATACAAAAGAATTAATCAGGCATGTGGGCTGAACTGTCAGAAGCTCGGCTGATCCCAAGTCTAGCGCAAACCCGGCATGAGCATATAAACAAACTCCCCTGGGATCACAGCGCTCTCAGCTCCCGGTGCTGGCGGCCCCCCGCCCCCGGCCAGCCCTGCGGACACCTTCTCCCCGGTGAGCGCGGGCTCTGCCGCACAGGGGAACACCCGCAGCCACCAGTCCCGCACGCTGACACCGCCCCTCCCGCACGGGCCGCCGACATCCAGGGCCGGAGCCGCC
>WBNO01024057.1:113564-130719 GCA_013400575.1 Peucedramus taeniatus
GGCGCGGGTCCGGGGCGGAGGTCGGGCAGGGTGACTCCGTCCTCTTCCCGCCGCTCCCGGGCCACTGCCCGCGTCCCGAGCCTCCGCGGCAATAAAGCGGCGGTACGTGGCTGCGCGCAGGGGGGATCCTCATGCCGGGAGGTAGCGGCGNAGGGATCACGTCGCCGTGCCCGCGGCGCCCCCGGCCGCCTCCGGGGTGTAACGGGTGTCAGAGGCGTTTGCCCGGCGAGGAGGTGGCGAGGGAGCGCCCGGTAACCGCGCACGGCGCGGGCGGTGTGTGCGTAGCTGGGCAGGGCCCGTCGGGAGCTGTAGGAGTAATAGCAATGCAGTCAGCGTGTCACGGCAGTGACAGCGAGTGTGTGACAGCAAGAGCTGTGACAGCAATAGCAAGCGTGGAACAGCGGTAACAACAGCTGCGTCACAGCGACAACAACTCGGCACCGGCTGAGGTTTCCCGCAGCGCAGGAGGCTCCGTGGCACGGCTGGGTCGGAGCATCCGCCTGCACAGCACTTGTAGGTGTTTTGCCTGCCGTGGTTCCGAGCAATCGTGTTGTTTCGTGGCCCTAATCCACGGGACACAATGCTCGAGATCATTTGGAGGTACCTGTTGGCTGACGGAGGTTTTAATTCCTGCCCTTTCCTCTCATCAAGCAGGCCAGGCATCTTCTAGATTCTCTAGCTCTTTCTAGCTTCTATAACTGGATTCTCTTGTTCTCAGAAATTAGTGACTGCTCATCTCTGAAGGAACTACAAGTTTCATTTCCACGAGCTGTCTTTCAACTTGCTTTTATTTTGAATGCCAGTTTTAATGGATTTTTTTCTCACTTTCTTTTCTTCCCTATGAAGACATTAGTCTAGATGCAGTAAACTGGAAGAAATGGAAGAAAGGAAGATCAAGAGGAGGAGCCCCAAATCATCTTCCAGTCATTCTGCTCAGGTTGCTAACTCCAAGAAAAGCTCAGTGCCAGTCAGTAAAAGTACAGCCTTTTCCAACCCTGCCCCACAGCCTGCCGTACAAAAACCAAAGTTAAAACGGTAAGCTCAGGGCATTTGCAGACTTAGGAGTGAGAGCCAGGAACTTGGCACTGCTAAGACAGTCTAAAGGTTGTTTAGACTGGCTGTGACAGAAGAGTTTCAGACTTGTGAGAAGTTTTGATGATGTGTCTTTTTTAGCAACATGATTTGTGTTTAATGCAATGTAATGGTTATTTTACAGCAAAGGAAGGTGTTACACTCTTCTTGTAAGCCTACTGAAATGTTACACAATGCTGTACACTCATACTGGCAACAATTTAGCTGAAGCAGGGTATAGCCTGATGTGACTGGTGAAAGACACGAGTTGAATGATCAGATTTGGGCATCATATGGGAGATAGCAGAGCCCCAGATGTACAGTGGTGAGCAACAAGTAAAATATTACATGGTTGCAAGGTTGGAACTGACAAATAAGGCAGGAAATGAAGGACATAAATTGAACAGAATGAGCTAGAACTGGAATTTCCATGTGTTTTGTGATTGGGGACCTCTCAGTTTGGGGCAGTGTCTTGTGTAAAGAGAGAGATTCAGTTCTTCAGAAAGTACCACATCAGAATAGTTTGTGTTCTGTTGATGATACATTGGTTTCAGTTTGAGAACATTTACCTACATATTAGAAAATGTTTTTCTTAGCTGGCCAGACACAGATAAATAAATGAAGAAGAATTTTAAAGTGAAATGTTAGCTGGAGAGAGGCAGCAGAATTGACTGACCTCTGAGTTTTAGCTGAAGACTAAATACAGAACTGTCAGCATCAGCACAGAGAATGTTTGAAAGATGCAGCATTGGCCTGATGAATAATGAATTTCTGCAATGTGAAGTGTGTACATAATTTTTCAGGAAAACTGTGTTAATACTTAGAGAGAAATCTTAGTAAATACTAATGTGCTATAAATTTGTGGCTTCTGCAGTTGACTGAACAGTCTACTCAAGTCTCAACGTCCTCCTGGGATTTACTAGAAATTAATTTCTTGCAGTCCACAAGATTGTCTAGAGAAGAAAATATCCTTTTTGCTTTAAATTCTGGCCATTCTTGCACAATTGTTAAACTTACCAAGCAGTGCTAATTGTTGATAATTGTTTGAACTTAGCAAGCAGGAGAGGTAATTGACATAATAATGTGAGGATGAACTGCTGTTGTGATAATGGAGTAAGAGTATTTAATTAATTTTCACTTTATCTGCAAGAATGCAATGAAGGAAGATTTCCAAGACCAAGAGTATATTTTATTAAACATCAGAGCCGGGTAGAAAAAATGGATGACCTGTCTGTTGTACAATCCAGTAAGTCTGAAATTGAAGCAGAACCTAAATTGAGATGCTCTGAGTTGAACTGAATATGGTGATTGTTGGACTGCTGGCTGTTTCTATAACATATAATCTATATGATGTTTTATAGACTACAGAAGCTCTTGGGCTGGACAAAGAATTTGTCCCAGAATATGCCTAGAATATATCCCAAGAATATGTCTTTCCCATAAGAAAGAGAGAATTTGCAGAGCATGGGAAGGGTAGGGCTTACTATGCTTTAAACCCTATTCTTTTCACTAATTAAATAAAACCTCTTTTTTAAGGCTGTGTTTTGTGTTTTTTTAATATCCCATAGTATTCTAAATTAAAAATTTTTAGGCTCAGATTTTTTCACTGGATCAGGTTCTGAATAGATTTATCATAAGGCTGCAGGACAGCCTCCTGCCTAAACTGTATTAGGATGCAGTCTGTCTGTCTCTGGGTCAGAGATGGAACATGCTGCTTCTCACTGGTAGCTGTGTGTTTCGTTTCCATAGTGGTTGTGTGTTCACAGGGATTTAAAATGGTTATTGATTTTCATCCATGTTGTTTCTATGAGCACGTGGTGCTCTGAATAAATGCTGTGTCTAGAGAGAAGTGTATGGGAGATTCAGGAATTTTGGTGGTTTTCTTGCAGGAAGGGCTGTAGCGTATTTTTAGCAATTTGATGTTTGGGCATGGACTAGTTTCATTTGGTACATTAGAGTAGTGGGAGAGTGGTTTTGATGGTGAGATTTACAAAATTGGGATGTTATTTGTGGGTTGAAAGAAAGAGCTTTAAGAAAATTTATGTGGAGGCAAGGTCACCTTCCAAAGCTTATAACCAGCTGTTTTCCACATGAGTTACAGTCTATAGATGTTTGTGGCAAGAGGAGAGTATGATTTTTGAGGAGGTTTCTCTCTTTTTGGGGTGATTTTATGTAGATAATGCCTGCCTGGGGAAGTGGTGGAATCACCATCCCCGGAAATGTTAAAAAATGGTGAGTGTGGCACTTGGGGACGTGGGTTAGTGGTGAACATGGCTGTGCTGGGTTGATGGTTGGACTTGATGATCTTAGAGGTCTTTTCTGTGCTAATGCCCTATGTGTCACTGCTGGGTAGTGTTGGCCCACTTTAGAGTACTAAGATGGCCATCACAGATGTGTGGTCCACTGATGGTTCCTATTATGAGCAGGAAAGCAGATTGTTGGAACCCTTCATTTTGCACTATCAAAATGTTGAGATAGCAATGTTCTTTATTTGTAAGACAAGCTGGTGGTCCAGTGTTTATCTTAAAAGCAGTGACTGAAATATGCACTATGTATTTCCCATTTAATTTTCAAAGCTTAGATTACACTTCCTTACATTTCATATTTACAGTGAAATTGAAAGCAGGAAGTAACGTTTGTTTTGTTCAATTATCTTTTTTAGTGTAATCAAAGAGAAAGCCAAACCTCCAGGAGGTGAAGCAAAAGGGGCACAGGCAGCACCAATCCAGCATTCTTTTCTCACAGATGTATCAGATGTCCAGGAAATGGAAAGGGGACTTTTGAGTCTCTTGAATGACTTCCACTCTGGCAAACTTCAGGCATTTGGTAAGTGCATGAATTGTGTATGTACAGTATTGTTTTTTATAGCTGTACAGTGGTAACATTTGCAAACAAGTGTGCTGTATGGACAGATTGCCAGCTGTCAGTTGGACTCTGCTACATGAAATCAATATAATTAATACATCTTACTGCATTTTTAAATGACCATCCCATTGTAAGGTTGTCTGTGTTGTGAGATTATTCATATGCCATTTCATTATTCCTTCCAGCACAGAAGCACCTTTCTTTAAGATATGAAGTTTAAAACTACTTATTTATTTATGTAGGAAGAAGTAACGGTATTTGGCACCCAGTTTTGTTGCATATGAACATTTAAGACTATTGGTAACAACTTTTATGAAATTCAATGCTAGCTGCATTTTAGCTGGGTTACTCTTCTGTCTTAGCTTCTTAGTATTTTTACAGCCTCAGAGCTGATGGAGGTTTTAGAAGAAACATTGCACATTTTTGCTTTCTTTTCTCCCTTGTACTAAGTAGAAAAATGCATGTGTACTTCTGCAAGTTTATTGTAAGTGTGTAAATTTCTCACTGATTTTACAAAACAACCGGAGAAGTTTGTATTATATAAACCATCTGTTCCAAGAAAGCAACCTTAGCAACCCAAATCAGAATTGGAAAGAAGGTCAATTTGACTGAATTTTGAGTTAAAAACCAGGGCCTTTCTGAATCAAAAGAAAAATTCAAGAGTATACAAAAACCACATGCAGTCTAAAAAACCCTGAGAACACTGGATAGCCACTGTAAATTCAGCACAACACAACATCAAATAAGATGACAGAAACTTCAATAGTGAAACAGTGAGAAATCATCAAGAAAGCAAATGTACTTGTAAAATTGATGTTTAAATTCTCTGATGTAAAAAGCTGCATCTCTCTTCTCTGATGTAAAAAGCTGCATCTTCACACCTTCACCTTCTCTCTTGGGTTTCTTTATATAAAGTTTTTGCTTGTTCTTTTAGGAAATGAATGTTCCATTGAGCAGATGGAACACGTGCGGAGTATGCAGGAGAAACTTGCTCGCCTCAATCTGGAGCTCTATGGGGAGATGGAAGAACTCCCTGAAGATAAAAGAAAACTAGCCAGTGATTCCAACCTGGATAGACTGCTGTCAGATGTAAGTACTGGCAAGGCAGAAATCATGGAACTTAAACCACAGCAAAGCTTGATTCAGGAAAACGCCACTCCTGTGTGCAGGGATTTACAGTTGAGGAGAATGTAGCTCTTCAGTGAACCAAGATGTGCCCTGCCCTCCTCTTGGTTTTGAGACAACACAGGAGTTGTTTTCATTTGTTACAGCTGCTGGTTGCTTTGGGGCCAGAAGCAGGCTGGCTGCAAGCTGGCCAAGCATGTCAGCCTGCTTAGGAACAGCCCATGTACTAGGGAACTACGATCACTTCCCCTGCAGTCCATCCTCCTGCATCTGGGGAAGATGACACATAACAAGGAATGTAGATATGTATATTCTACACTTTGTCCAGTGTATTTCCATAAAAAAACAGAGCTGTTAATTTTTTTTTTTAATTTCTTGAGATCAGCAGACTTAAATTTGGAACTTAGCTCATTGTATAGAATTCGGTGTAGGTTTGATTTGATTTTTGTAAGAACTTATACATTTCAGCCCAAACTATTAGTTATCTATTTCCTTCATTGTTTTAATGTATTTTTTCAGCATACCAGCATAATTGTTGCATTTGACTAACAGAAGTGCCATTTCTCATAATTTCTACATTTATATTGCAGCTAGAAGAACTAAATTCATCTATGTATCCTTTTCCTAAAGTGTTTATTTTGCATTATAATTACTAACTGTACTCAGACTGCAGTGTGTTTCCCTAGTAACTGATGTCTTTGCAAGAGACAAATTGCTTCAATAATGCCTGTGTTGTTTTTTAATTGTACACAGAATCAAAGTGCAAATCCAGGTGTTTATTTTGCACATTCCTCTGAGCACTGCAGGGCTCAGTACCTAGAGCTGTAGTTAATTGTGATGCTGTGCTTTTAAATTAGTACTAGAATATCAATTTTTAGGTTCTTCTAATACATAAGTGACTGTATCTTAACACATCTAATTACAGACTGTTTTTTTTTAATCTGGTGATTTAGCTACCATGTACCACTTGGGTACCACAATGTGTTATCACTGGCAAAGCCCATCAGCAGCAGGGTCTTTCTGCATATTACTGAGACATTCTGGAACTAACATCCATAGTAATATTCCTTCAACAATATTCAGAGGCATCTGTCCCACTGATAAGTGAATTCTATTACCTTTTGTTTTTTGTGTTTTTTTTTTTCTAGAAACATGTGTGGTCATTTATCACTGCTTGACTGTGGAGAGTGAACTGACCTAATTTTTTATTTCTAGGGTCAGGTACTTCAGCAGAGCTTAGGTAACTGAACACATGTGTGCTCTTAGCCCATAGAGAAGATAAAGCTGAATGTCTCAGCTTGTCTTTTACACTGTGCTTTTGATAAGCCAGGATGGCAGTGGAGAAGTGTAGCATTCAGTTTACTCTGCAATATGGTTATTTCTGTTGTTACACACTTTGTATGCATTGGGGAGGTGAGGCTCTAGTTTTTGGGGCTTAAGATCCTGTACTGGTATCTACATTTCCTGCATATCTGTGGAAAGCTGTTTAAAGCAGACTTCATGAAGAGGACAAATGGAATGTGATGATAATAATATATAATAGTGATAAAAATAATCTGCCATCGCCCTTGATTCACAGGCTAATGCTGAAGGTGTGTAATGCTCAAGTCACATTGAGAAATATTAATCTGTTGGTGAGGAACTAGCACAGGACTCACCAGAACAGTTTGTCTGGACTGGTGTATATACCCCAGAGTAAGCAGAGTTTCATGTAACACTGCTGTCTTGTTTATGCCTTACCTGTATGTGAAAGTGTTGTTCCTTAATGATTTGCTTCAGCCAAAAGCTACATTTAGCTGATGCTCAAGATATTCCAAATGGTACTACAGGTTGAGAGAGAACATCTTCGTCAATCTGGATTCTCCAGCTTTGCTTTTGTTTTTCTGGACAATGGAATCAAGAAGAGTTATCACTTTGTGTTGTTTTTTAATTTTACACAACAAAGGATCAAAGTGCAAATCCAGGTGTTTATTTTGCACATTCCTCTGAGCATTGCATTATGCCAGGGCTCAGTATCTAGAGTTGTTAATTGTGATGCTGTGCTTTATATTATTGCCTTACTTAACAGAAAAATTGGAGAAACTTGGAAATATATTTCTTCTGCTTAGTGTTCATATGGTTGCAAGTGGTACATGTATGTAAGTTCATTGGCATTTCTCCAGTTTTTATGAAGGTAGTGATAATGTTGCCTTTCTGATCATTATACAGACAATCTGCTCACTATCTCTTTAGTGTTTTGTTGATTGGTGATGCCACAAGTTAATTTATTGTTAATAAAGTGAAAAGTTTTAAATATATGATGTTTCATTTGCAAAAGCTGCTATTGGTTTGGCTGTGTTAGGAAGATGAGTTTTAGCATTGTCTGAGTGTTTGCAGAGTTTACGATTTTCCATTACTATGAATAATTATAAAATGTCACCAAATTAAAATTAGCATGCATGCTAGCAGTCAACATAAATTAAGTATTGTGAAATTCCAAAATTGGGTAAATAGTTACTGTTCAATAAATCCAGGATAATCAATTTTGTAGTTACTCTGATGTTGTAAATAGGCTACTATGAATTGGTATCATCTTTCTGTGCACAGCCAGAGGAAAAAAAATCTGTATTAAGTCTAAAATCAGACTGGTTTTAGATCCAAAATTTCTATCTTGGTCTATCAAACCATGCCTTTGGTTCTGGATTTACTTTATATTCAGTTTTTAGATAACACATTCACATTCCACACTGATTTTACACGTACTGAACAAGGAATGGAATCTTTATCCTTCTACCTGAGCACAAAGCTTTTAACAGCCCAGAGTGGGCATGTGACCAGGGAACAGAAGATTCCTTTTATCCGGCATCTTTGGGAGAAGAAGCTCTTTTGGCCACAAGATGTAGTTTTGGACTGTGCAGCCCCAAGCCTGCAGCACGCTGGGGTCAGAAGAATCATATAACCACCACTGTGTGCTGTGGCTACAGATTCAGCCTCAAATTCCCTGCCTCGCCTATCACGCAAATCTCCATGATTTACAAACCAGTAGGGATCCCAGTAGTTGTCCCCTCAGGTTGTTCTTGTTCTTTACGCAATTTATCTCCTTAGTTGCCAAGATTCTCTAGGAGTTAGCATGCTGGTAAATGTACCTAGGAGTCCCTGCCTGCAGCTGGGTATGTACCTGTGATACTGTGAAATCCAAAGTCAGCTTAAGAGAACTAGAATACAACAAGCTTCTCACAGAGTGAAGCCAAGGTTGATGTTTGTTCTCCGCACACACACCTCTGACCAATAATTGGGTAATTACCATTTCTGCACAGCACCTTCTCACATCAGCACTATGCCCTTGTTTCTGGGCAGACTTCTGAACAACAAGCAAAAAAGTAGCATCTTTTAGCCTCATGCTTCATACCAGGTGTGGCAAAAGTCACCAGTAGAGCTGCAGTTATACAAACAAACTTGTATTCCTGCAGCTCACTTGGATGCGGGAGCAGAGATCTGTGCTCACTAGCAGCCTCTTGCCAGCAAGTGAAGTGTATCACAGCATTGTAACACACACTTGTCCCAAACCACACTTTAAATCTCAGAGTTCAGGTACTCTATATTAGAGGCAGCTCTTTTCTGTTTTTGGGCTCTCACATCAAACTGCTTAGGCTTACTATTTCACACACATTTCAAATCATTTGCAAACGTGCTGGATGTCTTGATCTCATTCCTGTAGCAATTTATGCAAGGACAGAGGGTATCATTTGAGATACAAACATAACTAATACCTTTCTCAAGCAGCTGTTTAGAATTATACAAGAATTAGCCCCTTTTTCTTCAATCGCTTTAAGCCTGTGGGCAATTACAAGTCACAAAGAATGCATTAATTGCAAGTAATTGAGAAATTAAGGAATTCTTTTTCCCTTACCTCCTCCTGGATACAACTTTGTGTCTTTGACACAGTCCATTATTGGTTGGTGCTTATTAACATCTGGATTCATACAAGAAAATTTTGTAGCAAGACTTTTGAGATACTGAACACTTTTATGTGGTAATGAGCTAATCACATTTCTGGGCTCCTGCAGGAAAAGAAAAAAAAAATCTACTGTAACATATTTGTGGAAAGTCTTTTGTAATTAGAAAAGTATGTAAGTGGCTGCAGAAAATAAGCTCATTTTCTATTATATTGTTTCCTGAAGAGTTGTTTATGGAGATTAAAGTGTATTAACATTAAATGTTTAATATATTTACCAGCGTGAGTTTAGGCCAGTGTTGTGGTTTAAAAACTCACACTGATAAATGGGTTTGGTGTTTGGAAGAAGGTGCTCTTTGCTGCATCACTGTTGTGAATCTGGGGCACAAGTTACATTCTCCTCTATACTTCCAGTTGAAGGCAACACTACTGGAACAGATGGGCTGAGTCTGTTTATATATGGCTTCATGGTTGGTGTCACTGCCAAAATTTTTGGGTTTTTGACAATGCAATTGCCTTTGCAGCACCAGGCCTGCTGGCATCAGATGGGATTCATCCTTCCCAGTGAGGGGGGAGTCTGCTCAGAAAGTAGCAGGGCTCACTGGCAGAGCTTTACAATAGATGTGGTGGGGAACTGGGACAGTGCCAGGCTTGTTGCTGGCAAGATGTGGCACGAGATGCAGAGGTCAGACAAGAGTGGTGGCAAAAGTCTGCTGCTGCTCCCAACTGTGCTGGAGCTCCCCACTGGAGCACACCTGCAATCACAGGGACTTGTCTGGTAGCAGAAGCCAACAGGAAAACACCAAGGAGGAAACATGTCCAAGAAATGAAGGAGTACTCCTTTGGGAAAGATTGATTCTGCAATGAGACCAGACATTGCAGATTTCAGAATCAGCACTGATCTTTGCTGAAAAAAAACTTCACAAAGAGACTTGCGGCACACATCCACAAGAGCTACGTAAAAAACAGCAGAATAAAAGAAAACCTTATGTTTTTTAGTAGTTGATGTTAGATATAAATTTTTAATCTTAAGAATTAGTCATTGTAATAGAAGATAATTTTCCCACTATTTAGAAATACTAAGATTAATATGAGACCTCCAACTTACAGCTCTTTAATCATATTAAACCAACGAAAACCAGAACATGAAATAACCACGAACAATTCTCAATAAACTGAGAGGCTGGAACCAGAGTGAATGAGTAGTTTGCAAATTATCTGATCACCCTGATCAATGCAATATTGCAGCATCAGGCCAAAATACTAGAACAGATAGTCTAACAGTTAAGCAAGTGCTAATATAAGAAATTTTGTACAGACCTCTAAAAATTGCAATGCATGTGTGAAGGAAAATGGATCAATCTACGCCATCTTTATGAAAATTTTAAACCCAAAATCCTACCTTACAATCCAAATTACAGCTACTTTCAGTTTTAGACAGTACTCACTTCGGATTAATTCAGATCAGGACAGTTTTTAGTTGTGACTGTTGAAATGTACCCCCCCTTCAAATCAATATGTAATATTCTTTTCCACAAGAGAAAAGAAAATCTACGTGAAGAGGTATTTGCAAAACGGAAGTTTTAAGACCTAAAAAAATAAAATCAATGTTCTAAAAAGCTAGAGGAAAAAAGGATAAAAAACACTGACAAAATTGGTACCTTTGACATGAGAAGTTCTGAGACATGATCAATTTTAGCACATTTTTTGCTTAGCAAATTCACTATGGAGGCCATGTGGTAAAAACCATAGAATCTGTCAAAATTACAGCCTCTTAATTTTGAGAAAAATGACCTGAATAATTACTGTTTTTCCATAGAATGTTCTTGCTTTAATGCTAGTTTATCCCAAAAGGCTAAGTGCAGAATAAACCAGGGAATATGTTCTTTTTAGGTAACCTTCTACAGCAAAAGGACCTCTTGACTGGTCTATGATCTCTTGGTTCCTTTGAATGAGAAGGCAGGTGACCAAGTTCCTTCACAAGGCCAGTGGAAGACAATGGATTGAAGCTCTAGAAAAAAGGCTTGTTATAAACTGAACCACTCTTCTTCCAAAGGCAGGATATGTAACAGAAAAAACAAGCAACATGCTCAAGGCACGGCACTTTTGCATTTTCTCATAGAATACACTGAATTACAACTGCCTACAAAATTCCTTTCTTTTTTTTCTTGAAAGACACACTGTATTTCCATACCTTGATTAATTCAAGCTTTCTATCAGCTCAAGCTACGCAAAATAAGGCACAAAAGCGCTTAGTAGAGTGCTGAATTTCACAGCATTTTAATGAAACACACACCTGAGTTAACATAGGGATTCCCAAAGTATTTCCTTTGCCTTCTGCAGAAAAATCATATATTGCTGAAGCTCCTTAATATACATAAATTTCTTGCTGACACAGCCAGTCAGGGATGTTAGGCCTTCAGAAGCCCTTAGATGAGTGTTCACAGCAGCTGTTGTAATGCTTAATTCCACTTCCTGCTCCCCCAGCTGTCAGGAAAATAACTTATTTTAAATATGAAATCAATTTATTTTCTCAATATGCAATGTACAGTCTTTCAAATGCGAGTGTTCCTTACTTGCCTTTTGGTTTGATACTAAAAACCACAGGTCCCTTGTAGAAGACAGTCCCGACCCAGAGTGCAGTTTCTTAAAATGAACGTGTCCCACCCCATGGACCATCCCCTCTTCTGTCAGTTTAAACACAGCCTTACTTGAGCCAAAGAAAGAAAAGCAGTCTGAACCTCTGAGGTTAAGTGACAGAAAGCAAAAGGCACCACTGCAGCTCTAAGGGATACACCAAAGAGTGAACGTGCACTGCAGAGCATGATGTATCTCCCATCTCTGTCAGCTCCGGCACAGACTGGGAAACAACACAACCACACATGGTTCAACAGCGGTATTGCCAAAATTTGGGTTTCCATCAACATACTACTGAAAGTCAGCTTAAATACCATTTAGGATGTTTTGGTAATTCCATAGGCACCTCATAAATGAGACCAGTCAATGCAACAGAGTAATTTCAGCTGCTTGCAGATTAAATGAATCAATATCCATAGGAGTGAAAGTGCCAAAAATACATTCTACCAGAGATGAAACAGAATTCATCTGGCTTTCTGTAGCCCAGTATGCTGCTGAAGTATGATAAACAGTACTAAAGAGTCTTCCTAGAGCTATGGATTTAAGCTGTGAGATCACAAACTTCATACTCCATAGAGTTACAATACCAAATTTTTTAGTATTATAACTAAACAAAGGCTGTTTTGGACAAAAATGTAAATGCAAGACATTCAATACCTATATACCAGTAGGCTGGGAAAAAATACTGTGAAATCACTTCGAAAAAATACTAACAGTGTACAACCAGGTACAACTAGTATATATATATACTATAATCAGTATATGCTTTAGGTACATAAGCATATTTTGCCAATTTAAAGAAATATCACTGAAAGGAAATTACACAGTATTCAACTTCCCCCAAACAAAAGCAATTAATTCGAAGACTCCTGTGAAGTTTATATTTTGCTTGTGTACTAACTGTCAGGACAACCTGTATTGTCTCATTTGGTTATTGGTATACAGACGCTATTAATATCTTTCCTATACAATCCCTAGTTCGTTGTTAAGGCTATTAAGAGAACATAGCATTTAATTTTTTTTTTTTTTTGTTATTAGATAATGAAGTCCTTTGTTTTCATGTGTTTTCCTCTAGACAGCTGTATGATAAAAGACTGGTACATCAATATACACGGCAAGACGAGCATGCTGCATAAGCATGCAAATATATTCAAAATAAACAAGTACTTTTTCATCTTCCCCACACAGTAAGAACTGCATTGTAATTACTCACTTGGAAGTAATGTGCTTTTGCAACACATTACAATTTCATGAAACTACCTTCCACTAGAAACTAAGACTAGAACAAGCTGGGAGTCAGGAGACAATGATTCACTATTTTTTACTGTTTTAGGAAAAAGTGATTATAGCTAGGCCACCCATAAAGTGACATTTAGACACAAACTGCACAGCTGAAACCGGAAGAGTAATTCTCAACTCTGCCCTAAATGTAGAGAAACACAGCACACCCCATCCATAAGGGACAGAGACATATCACACAAGAAACAACGCTGCAAATTTATTTTCTTTAGTTTTAAGTTTTTATAGCCTCAACTTTGTTTATCCCACATAAGACATTTTCAGTAATATGAGATCATCTAGTTCATCACAATTGCAAGGAAAATGAGGTGCATGTGAAGTACAAAAAAATTGAAAATCCTCGCTTACATCGGACAGACTTAGAATACTGCTCAAAACAAAGCGGCTTTTCAGCTTTTTACCTTTGCATTTTGGAAATCTTCTCTGCAGTCCAAAGACAGGCAATGAATGGAGAAAAAAGCAACTCCAAAGCAGGCGAATGAAGAAAGAGGCACATTATTAGGAGACACAAAAGAAACGCAAATCAAACAAGAAGAGACACTCTTCCAATGACAAAGTCCAGAGAAAAACATTCCCCAGGTGTTTCAGAAAGGCCTGCTGCTGTCCATCCATCCCAGCTGGGTACATGAATCACACTCCATACTATTTAGTAGTCTACATTTACACTTGCAATAGAGAGAGCACCTCTTTTGTACTGTACATAATTCCTTGCCCCAAAGAGCTTACAATCTAAGTTCATACAAAAGAATGCATCAAGTAGCTGGATCAAGATCAAAGAAATGGAGAAGAGAGGGAGATAATTTTATAAGAGATTAAAGTTGGGTTATATTACTAAATGAGGTAACTTCTGAACATCATTGGCAGTGATGTTCTTAAGACATTAAGTAGTTTTTCAGTTAGAAGGTCTTCTGATCATGAAAAACTGGTTTAAAATGTACAGAATGATTAAAAATAATCCACAAAAATTCTTAAAAATAGACTTGTTGGCAAGACACAAAAAGATTCAAATTGCTGAAGTTCTTCACTTGAGACACTAACTTGTCATTCTATTAGGAAGATATAGATGTTAGAGAAATTCATATGTACATGTAACATTTGAATGTAAAAGGCTTTTTACATTTAAGCTTAAAGTGTTAAATTCTGATTTAAGAATCCTGTTGCTATAAACACAGGCTTAATACTTAAATATTAATATGAAAATAGTGCTATTTAAAAAATGTATTTTAAACTTTAAAATAAACTATGGACAAGATACAGTTGGTTCAAAAGATCAATATTCTTTAACTGCAGTGACTCACTTTTGCCACTTTCTAAAAAAGGGAAAAACTTTTTCCCACTCTGTTCCTGCTACTTGTCAATTATAACAGAAGTGATTGGTCCATCAACTTTAAAGTTTTACTTTACTTTGGGGAGGGGGTCATCTGTTTTGCTGGGTTTTTCTTCACATTTCCCTGTTCATATATAGTTTTCTGAAGTCAAAGCCTTGCACTATAAATAATGTTTATATGTCACCTGTGTGAACATTTAGCTATCATTTCTTAATCCCTTTACATGCAAAGAAAGACTACCATCTTTCATGCTACTATGACATCCTTTCATACCAGAGAATTTTGCTTTAGATTATATACATAAACCATCTGCAATACTTCCATGACATTTGAAAAAGTTAGTTATAGTAGTAAAAATTCACCACAATTATCCAGTCTGTTTATGATAACCAAAAAGAGAAATACTTATTTTCACTGTAACAGCATAACCAGTGGTAAATCTGACTTGACCTATCCTTTTGGAAGGGAAGCAGATGTTAAAAGAATTTCATTTATGCACAGAAGTGAGACAGTGATGTTAAATACTGCTAACAGAGGATGATTTATCTTTAATTTTTAAAGGAATTTTTGAGGAAATCAAACCAGATATTAAGCCTAAGGAACTATAAATATATTTGACCCAAGTCAATACTAACATTTACTTTTTAGAAATTACATTTGTATTAAATTTGCTTACAGGAGGATACAAAGGAAGTATAGCCACAGATTACCAAGAGAATCATTTCTGATCAACAGCTAAAAATGAGGGAAGAAAATGGCCAAAAAATTACGATAAATCACTTCTTGTACATGCCACAAAATTACAAAAAAATACCTGCAAACCTGTAATAAAACCCTCCCCCTTATTTGAATGAGTTTAAATTCCCAGATAAAGATGAATCAACAAAATTAAAATATTGTGCTGTTTTATTGGTGTAAAAATCACACAATTGCTAGTTCTGATTCTGCAGAGATACATCCATGCAGTTAAACATCTATGATCCCACAGCCAGAAGAAGCCATTAAATAGAATATCTGCTGTTAGTCAGCAATTAATGCAAATTTACATATGAGATCAAAATGTGTGTATCGTACAATATACAACAAATCCTAATACAGTACATCAACCTGAAGAGCAAGATACACTCAAGGAACTCTGTTAATAGTGAAGCCTGTCTATATGCCAGAGAAGTAAGGCCTGGAAACAAGATGACAGAAGGTACCCCAGAATTCCTAAGAAGCAAAACTGTTCATTTTTTGTTTTATATTTTCTTTTTGCTGGGAATTAGAAGTTTATAGAGGTATTCACACATTACTTGACAATACAATTTGTTATAGTGAAGACTGGTGGATGTGATCTGCTATTAAAAGGTAACGTGTGAGACATGCAATTAGAGGTGGTGCTTAGATAATGTGCAATTAATGTTTGGGACCTACACCCAACTCTTTTCACAAAAGGGAGAACTAAAGAAGACCTGTTTGACAGACTACCAATTGTGCTATAAATGCTTCTACACATGCGGCTGAATCAGGATCATGAATGGATAAAATGTGAATACCTGGCAATCTGTGGTTACATACTCTAATGTATGCAACAAAAACCACAAAATCCAATCCAGTTGATATGGCAAACAGCCTGCAAGAACTCTCCCAACCTGAGTAAGCTGGGGAATTGCAAAGAGGCAGGCTTTCTAGAATTGTGAACAACTTTCCAATTGTGAAAGGCAGCTTGGGAAGTAACATTGGCTGATGACAGATTAGTAGTTTGTCTCCTTTCTGGCACAATAAAATAAATGCCATAGTGAATGTAGAGTTTATGTGCTTAAAGGTTAAAATCAACTGATTAGCAACCCTCTTCTGCAAAGATGTTTCAACAGGAAAAAAAAAAAAAACACAAAAAAATTCCAGTTGGAAATTTTGGCGACAAACTCTGCAAACTCAAGTCCAACAAAGATCACAGATGCCCACAGAAAAAGATGTGAGAGGCAGTGTCACATTCAAGGAAAAAGTAGTTTGTTTTGTTTTTTTTTTTCTCTCTGTACTGAAATTAAAATACTTAAAATACAAAAGTGGACAAATTGACAAAACAGAACCACAACATTTAATGTAGAATAGAGTGCATTGAGCTAGATGCATGGATATTTAAATAGGCCTTGAAACCAATACCCCTTTCAAAATTAGTAAATTCACAGTTAACGGCAGTAGGCTTAGAGGTGAGAGAAGGGTCGAAGTTGTTCCAGTTGGACTTCCAGGGAGATTCTCTCTTCAAGAACATCCTACGAAAGAAAGATTTGTTACCGACAGTCCACAGAGAATGAGTACTGAAAATTTCCTCATGCAATCAAAATCTGCTTCAGTTTGAGAACTAACTTATATTCTAGAATCTTGGTAACTCCTCACAGAAACTGAACAGGAGATTGGCTGGGTGGTAATTACTTATCATTGAAAATCAGTACTTTGCTCCAAGGTGATGCCATTTAGTATTTTTCCCTTTCTTTCAAATCACCCAAACCCAAATTTGTAGCCAGATGCAAACCCAACTATAATATTTTCAAATGAAGTTTAAAATGTTAAGGGGATAAGCTCTCACCTGAATTAAGAGTATTGGAAACTCACGTTTTTTTTCCCCAGTTTTTCCTCCTATGTGAATTTTATGCACCTTGACTTTCATAGACAGTAACAAGCGAAATTCAGGCTTGAGTTTTCAAAATTACCTAACTTCCATTCTAGACAGTGTCTTATTAATTCATGTTTTCATTTAAGGTATTTTTAAAAAATTATCTTCATAGTTAAAATCAGATATCTTAGGTAAGAAAGATGGCAGGTGAAAGACATTAAGCTGATGCCTACAAATAGCTCCAAAACAATGATAGCTGACCTAGATAAACAAATGACTCTTGTTGCACTAATTATTAAA
>WBNO01024058.1:0-41464 GCA_013400575.1 Peucedramus taeniatus
GACTCTTGTGGGCGCTGCGCCTGCGCGGCCCCGCCCCCCCAGCGGCGGGGAGGCGACGCCTGCGCACTGTGGGCCCCGGCGAGCAGCCAGGGCTGGGGCAATGGTAATGGCCGCGCCCTCCCCTTCCCTTTCCCCTCCCCTCCCCTCCCTTCCCTTCCCTTCCCCGCGCCCGAGCGGCTCCGGGGCCGCCCCGAGTGCGCGGTGCCGGGGCTGTGTCACGGCCCTGCTCGCGCTTTGTGTTGGGTGAAGGCGCCGGGGGAGCGCACGAGCCAATGCTGGGCGGCAGTTTGGGCCCCGTGCGGCAGAGTGGGATTCCTGCAGGGGTGAACATCTCCTGAAAGCAGCTGTGAGCTGCGAGTCCAGCCCCCGCACTTCGTGCGTCGTGTGGGAGCTTGACTTGATCTTCATCCAGGCTTGTAATGAGAATCTGAAAAGGGGTCTTAGCTGTTTTTCGCGCCCAGTGAAAAGTTTGTTGAGGTTGGTCCGTGTTGGCCGTGTTTCCAAGCTCTCCACGGGGAGGCCATGCCAGATGAGATGGAAAAAGGCTGGGGAGCTGCTGGACAATGGCTTATACAGGGAGACCCAAGCAAGTGCAGAAATGTATTGCTGAGTTTAGCAACAGAAGTGGAAGAACCACTAATACCAATGATAACGTGCATATTTCTCATAGCCATGGTAAGGAAGAATTGGTACTGGCTGCCCAGAGAAGAGCTTGAGTCCCCATCCCTGGAGGTACTTAGAAAATGTGTGGATGAGGCACTTAGGGACATGGTTTAATGGTGAACTAGATCTTAGAGGTCTTTTCCAAACTAAATGTTGCTATGATTCACCATGTTAACTCACCAGAAAGAAAAAAGGTTTGTTTTTCTGTTGTACTCTGTAAGTTTTCTAGTGATTTTTGCCAGTTGAATTCAGTAAGTCAAGCCTCATCTCTTCTCATAAAGCATGACTAAAACCTCTGTCATGAGGAAAGTTTTCCTTTCATGAGCAGAGGCATAATAATTTGTTTAGTGATTCACATAACTACAGACTATGTCTATGGTAGCTGCAATAGCTCCTCATGTGGAATAGCAAGTTAGTATAGTTGTAGTAGAGGTTGATTTTAGACTTGGATGGTTTGTTTTAAATGTAAATGGGAGGTGAGGAATAAGAAGGTCATAACACTTACTAAGCCATTATTCAGGCAGCTAGTGATATTTTCCCCACCTTAACAAAAAGATGTAAAGGCTATAGAATTAAGGATGTGGCAGGCTGTTTTTTACAGGTAAGATTTCATTGCATCTTAGTGATGCCCTGTAAGGGGAAAAGAGTATGCAGCATGAATTAAGTACTTCTTTACATGACACTGAATTTTTAACACTTTCATATAAGTCTGTGGTATGTGTGATTTTGTATTAGTAATACTCTTCTCAGGACATCATCTGTGGGAAAGAATCCCTTTTTATCTGCAAGACAGCCTTGTATTTTTCGTAGTAGTTGTAGATACTGTTTACTTTGATACCTATATATCACTGATGACATGGGTAATCTCTAATGGTGAAAACTATCCTCCTGTATTATTTTTCCCATAATAACAGTGTGGGTTTCACCAAGGCCTGTTCAAACTTGCCACTGGTTTCTTCTCATGACAGTCAGATTACAGAGCTGCCAGTGGAAGACCCTCAGCACTACAAAATGCTAAAGCATCCAAGTACAGTGCTTGGTTTTAGCTGAGTGACTGTCTGCAAGGAACAGGTACAGTAATGAGTGAAAAGGTGTAAAGAACTAGCTGAGGAGAGCCTTTTAGAGAAAGACTATTAAAATAATACTGTGCCAAGGCAAAGTATCAGGAAAACGGTTTCAAATTCCCTCAGTGAAACACACACTGTGCTGAGGATTACTGTTTTAAGAAGAGGGTGTTTAACTGCTTTGGCTGTTAAACTGTCTTGTTTGTCTATTGTCTAGTGAGATATTCACCCTCTTGGTAAAATTTTTCTAAAATACATTCAAGCTTTCATGGCAAAGCAGTCTTAGCCAGTCTTAACTGAATAACAGGAAATGTAAATTTATTTTGAACTCTTGCACAGACACCTGACTGAGGAATTATACAAAGCATAGTACCTCTAGGCCAAATTTCATTTTTGACATAAAACAGGCTTGAGGCTGAAGTCCTCTAACCTAGTGAAGTTCTTCCCTTCCAGAAATTCAGTCCACTGTACTTAAGATTCTTAGCACCAGTGTACTTAAGATTGCTAGTTTGGTTAATGAAATAAAAGCCATTTGGCTAAAATCATCTAGAAGATTATCCTAAATAAATCAACAGGAATGTATCTTGCTTGGGCTGAGTCTTTTGATTTCATAATTCCTAAATAGTGAGGAAATTTTATCTGAAGGGTTCTGTTTACATAATTGGTTGTCATTTGTCTTTTTGTTAACATGACAGTGGAATCCAACATTCTTTGAATTGTTTGAAGTAAATAATCACTAGGAAATCATAGTAAAGTATTTTTCTGTCTCACATTATCAAAGGGAAATTGAATCTATTAACTTCTTCCACATCCTTTGATATGATTCAAACCTTATGTAACTTGTTTTGGGCTTTTTTTTTTTTGTATTTGTAATTCAGAAATTATATTTCTATTCTTTTTCTTTTTAATTTTTGTATTTGAAAACAATTTTTAAATCCTGCATTCCATAAATATTTTTACACTGCTTAAAATAGAAATATTTCTAAAATCAAGAATGTATCACCTAGAGGAATTCAGTGCTGTCAACTATTTCTGGATAGCATTCAAATCTACAAAAGGGATATCTCATAATTCAGCTGAACCACCATAAAAACCATGATTATGTTGATGTGCTGTTTTAACTATCTGGGAAAAAAAATGAGGAAATATAGGAGTCCAAAATGCAAGTAGTGGCATGTGCTCCAATGGAAAAGGACCTGGGGGTGCTGGTTGACAGCAGCTGAACATGAGCCAGTGTGTGGCCAGGAAGGCCAATGACACCTGGCCTGGATCAGCAGTAGTGTGGCCAGCAGGAGCAGGGCAGGGATTGTCCCCCTGTCAGCACTGCTGAGGCCACACCTTGGTGCTGTGTCCAGTTCTGGGCCCCTCAGTTCAGGAAGGACATTGAGGTGGTGGAGTGGGTCCAGAGAAGGGCTATGGAGATGAGGGAGGCTCTGGAATACAAGTGCTGTGAGGAGAGGCCAAGAGAGCTGGGGGGACCTTATCACTCTTGACAACTCCCTGAAAAGGGGTGTAGCCATGTGGGGTTTGGGCTCTTCTCCCAGGTAACAAGGGACAGGACAAGAAGGGACAGTCTGAAGCTGTGCCTGAGGAGGTTTAGGTTGAATATTAGGAAGAATTTATTCACAGAAAGGGTGATTAGTGACTGGAATGGGCTGCCCAGCAGGATGGTGATCACTGTCCCTGGAGATTTTAAGGAAAGACTGGATTTGATACTCAGGGCCATGGGCTAGTTGATGTGGTGGTGTTTAGTCATAGGTTGGACTCCGTGATCTTGGAGGTCTTTTCAAAGCTGATTCATTCTGTGGTTCTGTACCACATTATAACTTTATTTGATGCATTTTTTCTGTTTTAAGAATATTCAAGAACTTGTTTAATGTAATTATAATTTACTTAGTGGAGTTACTCTGCATTTTCCTAGTGGAACTAGGATAAGCAGGTTTTCCTCACCTGAAACTGTGAAGGCAGAAATGCTTACCTGATGGCACTTTACCAATGGGCTCTAGACTGTGTTACACTCTATCCTCAACTTTCAGTGTGATGTTTTATGTCTTTTTTGAACTATTTCTCTTATAAAATACCCCAAACAATTCATGAGGCTATTGTGTTGCAGGGTTCACTGATGATTTGAATCCAGTGAAGTCAGTTCTAATATATTCTCTGTCAAGGTTCCAACCAAACTTAGGTTTTTGTAAAACAGGTAAATATAATACTTTCCCTTTCCCTCCACAAAGGTGATTGGGAAGAACAAGACAAAGCAAAAAGATAGTTATTTCATAGGAAAAGGGGGTTTATGTTTACACTCCACTTGTAAGGAAAGATATTCCCTTTCTCATGGCTTATACTTACAAGATGCCTGTTGGAATAAAACTTTTAAGAGGTGAATTTCCTACAAATGCAGATGTCTCTGCTGAGTAATACCCTCTTAAAAGTTACATCAGGCATAATATACTGACACCTGATAGGGTTGAAATGATAATTGTTGAAAAACCTGTATAATATGGGCTTGCTCTTGGTCTATTACCCTGATTTTTTTAGAAAATATAGTAACGTGAAAGGAATGGAGAGGGGAACCTTTTACGCAGGAATAGTCTCTTCCTTTCCACCCTGTGGTACAATTTTCATTATGTTCATCATGGTAACAAGAAAAGATGGAAGGAAGTATAATTTTACTTGAAAATAAAATAACGCATGCGTCTCAAATGTTACCAGCTTGTCTAATTCTGTGCTTTCAAGAGAGACTTTAAATGCTTGTTGCAAGGCAGAAGTATGCCTGGGAATTACAGAATACTTCAGTGAGCTTTGCTGGATTGCTAAGGAATAAATGAATTTGGCTCTGTAAGTATGACATAGTGTACTTTAAATATACAAAACAAGGCAAAGGAAATTGTAAGTAAAGCTTTTTATCCCAGAGTATTGGAATCAACGAGGAAGGGCATAATTTAATCTCAGATCTTTAT
Source organism: Peucedramus taeniatus (assembly GCA_013400575.1). Taxonomy (NCBI): domain Eukaryota; kingdom Metazoa; phylum Chordata; class Aves; order Passeriformes; family Fringillidae; genus Peucedramus; species Peucedramus taeniatus. Next base: position 4,688 of record WBNO01024058.1, read on the forward strand.
TATTGGTGATGGAAGAGCATGAAAGAAACCAGTTTTGCTTTCCAATCCCAAGTTGTTCACAGGAGAGAGATTTGAAGAAAAACCATTGCAGTTCAAGTATACTTGAGCTGGAGATCAGAGAAAAAAATGAAGCTTTTCAAAATAAGCATGCTCTAAAGTTATTTTTCAAAATAGCTTTATACATTAAGATGTACCATAACTCATGAATTAAATAACTGGAAATTGTTCCCTCTTTTGATTATTAAAAAAAAAAAAAAGAGGAAAAGGGAAATAAAAAGGAGGGGAAAAAGTGAAATTTCCCAGTGGGAAATATCTTTAAATGTTGTATCCCCAGGATATTTGGGAAAAATAATAGGCTATTATGAAAAAGCTTCGATATAATGAATGTGCAACAACTTGTAGTGAATGTTATTTTCACAGAATCACAGAACAAGCTGAATGGAAGGGACCCTCAAGGATCAAGTCCAGCTCCTGGCCCTGCACAGGACCATACCCAAGAGTCACACCATGTGCCCAAGAGTATTGTCCAAATGCTGCTTGAACTTTGTCAGGTTTGGTGCTGAGACCACTTCCCTGGGGATCCTGTTCCAGTGCCCAACCACCTTCTGGGTGAAGAACCTTTTTCTAATATCCAGGCTGAACCTCTCTTGACAAAACTTCAGGCCATTCCCTTGGGTCCTGGTAACTTCACATCTGAAAAGGATTCCACATGCCAATGAACAGTAAGCAGCGCTTACTGTATATTCTTTTTCTATCCTTGACTGTTGGATCAGTTTAGGTTCAATTATGAAATATTAAGCAGTTATAGAATGATAGTACATGAAAATCTGAGTTGAAGGTGATACATATATCACTAAACTTTTTGAAACAATAATTTGAAAACTATGAAGTTGATATAAATCTGGTTATAGGCATGAGTTTCGTGCCCTCTGTTTCAGATACAGTTTCTGTCTTTGGATTTAAATATTTGCTTCCCTTTTCATTGTTCAGGAAATGAAGATTGAGACTATCTTAGCTTAAGACATTTACCTCCAAGTTTCAATATTTTAAAATATTTTTAAAACCTTTTTAATTCATAAAAAAATGAGAGGATTTTTTTCATGAGGACTTTGGTAAAAGGGTTGTAATCTTTAAGCTTTATGTAGCAGATGGGTACATTTCTTGAAATGTAAGATATTCTCTGAGCTTTTTCTGAGTAAGGGAGGGTAAAATATTTTTTTGTCACATTCATGTATGTGAGGTAGGACCTGCAGAAGTTTGCCAGTTTCTGTGGAATTAATTTTCAGCATGTTTTAATCTTTTATTATACTGTAAACTTTTTATTACTGCTTTATTTACTACTTCATTAGTTTTTATTTTATTACTGTGTTATTGGTCATCTTCCTTTCAGTATTTATGACACTTTATGGATACTATATTGCTCTAATAAGGGCTGCAAATGTGGAACATTCACAACCCTAGATTTGACTCCTAGGTACAGGATTCTAAAGTACCCGAGCAAAAGTAATACCCAAATTTAACCTCTGTATGCCCTGCTTGCCCTCTAGGTTCATTAACATCTGGTCAGCTCTGACCCAGAAGTCCACAGCTCTTAACATAAGCATGACACAACCTTCTTAGAAGCCCTGATGGAACTGGAACACAAATAGATAGATCAATCCCATTTTTATGGGAAATTAATGCTCAAGTAAGCTGTCTAAAGAGCTTAGGGGGAGAAACAGGGAGGAACAGGGAAGGAGAGATGTATAATGCTTCATACATGTTCCATCTCTTTTAGGTTCAAAATCCTTAGCTCTGTAATCAGGTGGTGGACCTGGTAAAAAACTTCACATCAGGAAACAGTTCAGAGTCAGAAAAAGGTGGAAGGGAGCTGTATTTCTTCTACTTATTATTTTTCTATGTACAAATTTTTTTAAAAAACCAGCCCACCCTACACCCTGGCTAAGGTTGCCAAATGCATAATTTCATCTGCATGGGGTAGCGTTCTCATGCAGCAGGGCTGAATTTTAAGAGAAGAGAGATTTAGGATTGTTGTTCAGGAAAGCAGATAGGGCAGATGTGGTACTGTGAGCATATGGACTGGACATTCATTTCAGGTAACTTAGGAAGAGCTTACAATTAAAACCAGAGACAGTCTTTGTTTCCTGGCAGCTGCGTATTTACCTGCATTTACTGAAGGAATAATTTGTCATTTCCCAGGATTGTTGCCTGCTGTCAGCCTTCTCAACTATTTGGAGTTTAGGCTGGCATTGGGAGCATGGAGGATGGGGTATCAAAGATTGCAGCCCCATGTCCATTCTCCAGTTCTGTTGTAGGGCAGGACAGGGGCTGCCAAGCCATGTCCTCCTGCCTGTAGTAGGTTCACAGAAGTGAGTAGCTTGGAAAGAGGTGGTGGTGAATATTCCCAGGTAGTGCTAGGTGCCTTGCTGTGGGAGTCTCTGGGCTATATAAAATGGGTTACAGGGCAATCTGGAGATGTCAGATGAGCACGCTGTTTAAATACAGGCAGTATATTTCACATGTGGGTGAGGGTTTTGTACTTTACCTGTCTTCATGAGGTCATGATGATGGTCACAGTCACCATGGCAAATCCTACAAAAAGGCTGTGTTCACAATAGTCTAGTACATCCACAGCCTTGTGCATCAGTGTCAGACAGCATTTGTTAAGAAAGGATGGGACTCTGCTACAGGATGCATTATAGAATACTACCCTGTAATGTTCATGGGTGAGACAGAGGAACCAACAGCCATACTGGATCTGGTTACTTGGGTTTGTTCAATAACCAACAAGATTAGTGTTTTCATTCTATGAGATTATCTCACATGGACTTGCTCACCCTCAGCATTATATTTAGTAGGTCTTGGCTTCCCTTCCCAGCAGGGAGGTCATGGCTGGTCCAGGAATGCTGGAGCCGAAGCCATGTTGGATCTCTGTGTGCCACTGCTCATGGCTACTGGCCTCAGTCACTACAGACCAAGGTCCCTGAGCACCCCCTGGCCGTTGTTTCCACACATACCCCCTGACCCCTGAAATCTTTTCTTCAGATGAGATTTTCACTGCCTTCTTTCCAGGCCTCTTTTTTTTTTTTCTTTTTTTTTTTTTTCCAAAGCCATGTTTTTTTTTTTTTTTTTTTGGGGGGGGGGGGAACCTTTGAGGCCCCTAGTCTCCTATTTTCTCAAGTAGTCTGTGTAGAAACACAATGCATGATCAACCTCCTAATTGGGGGTTCTGTCTCTGTATTAATTGGAGGAGTTGGGATGTGCTGCTGTTCAGTCACAATGTTATCAAAATTTATATCCAGACTGTACTGGTTGCCAGTGGAAGCTAGCAGTCTTCCTGAGGGTATAAAGTTCAGTTTCAGATATTCACACTGGTATAGACAGATTTATCACCTGCTTGCTATTGCTTATTTTTTTTTTCCCTGCAACAGCAATTCACCAAAGATGCCTGAAAATACAAAAAGAAGCCCTGCCTGTTCTTGGGCTTTGTCCATGGGAAGTGGACTGCGTCACCATGCTAACCACAAGAAAAACATTCCAGTCTTACAGTGTTCCCTGTACTCATCTCAAATTAACTTCTCCAGGAGGGATAACATTTTAGGCGCATTTGTTGAGGAGGAAAATTGAAGCAGGGAGATGATAAAGACTTACTGAGAGCTAGTACAATAGCTTGGTGGCAGGACCAGGAAAAGAGGAAGAGATCTGACCTCACTCTGTTCTCTTGGAGTACTTAATTGTTGTAGGGGCCTCCAGTCGGTAATGAGTCTAAGACAGTGGAAAGCACAATTTCTCACGGGGGCGGGGGTTGTGGTGAAGATGTTCATTTCTCTCCTTTTGTTCAAGAGCTGTCTTTGAAGGCATTGTTCTTCCACAGCTGCAGTAGCCTACATTCATTGTGATAATTGTGGGACAATACATAGAATGGATGATTGATACATGAGATAAAGTTGTGTAAGAATATTACTAGACGATCATATGGAAATAATAAATTACACAAAGACAGCTCAAAGAAATAAGCTAAGGACAATTTTGGTGGGGTACAATGTGGGAGATGGCACAGCAGATCCAAATAGGGATAAAAATGAGTAAGAGAAACAGCAACTAAATAATTTGCTGGAACAATTCATGTAACAGGACATGAGTTAAAGTATTAAAGATAGGTGTGTAGCCCATGGGCAGAAAAGGAAACAAATTCTCTGTGCTCATGAAGAGCTCTGTACTGCCTATGCACCCTATCACCTTTTTTCCATATCAGAAGGAGCTGTAAGTGCGCTTCTTTCTTTTGGTAGGAAATCCAGGTTTACTTAAGAGGTGTGGATATTTAGGAGGTAGTCTTTAGAGTCTTTGGACTCTTGGGTCCAAGAGTCACTGCAAAGATTGCAGACCAGTTTGGACATATTCAAAGAGTCAATAAGGTGCCATAGTAAAGAGATGGCTGCCTTACAAAGTGTGAGGTGAGCTCAATGCTTTCGAAGCACAACACATATCAGTGTTCCTGTCTGAAGGGTGTAAGATACAGAAAGCAAAGAGCAGACAAAGTTTGGTTTGGATTTTATTTTATTTTTAAAATCTTTTTTGAGGCACCCTTTGTAAATTTGTTGCCAATTCCATGTTAAGATGTTTGAGAGACAGGCTTTCTTATATTTTCCAACTCTTCTAAATTTTCACTATTTATCAATCATACTGTATGGCCTTGACAGTTTGAACTCTCAGTGAAAATAGTTTTAAGAGCATCTTGAAAATTTTTATAATGAGAGAGTAGATTAAAAAGGGAAGATGCAGTTGTTACTACTAAAGAAGTATCTGAAATAAAGATACTCGCTTATTATTAACATTCCTCTACTGAGTTCACCACTTAAGTTTTTTAGCAAATATGTAATAAACGTGGCTACTTCAGGAAAATGCATGGGAAGGAGAAATGGTTTAGGCACTTCTGTCAACTGATCACCCTGTGATTGTGGGCTTCTTTTCCATCTGAGATCAATAGCTATTCCATAATGCTGTGATTGCCTCCGTGAGCTTGCTGAGAATCCCCACTCTGAATGCAGCCTCAGCCAGGAAGGTGAGGGGAAAGCTGACTTTACTTTCTCACTGTTAAACTTCTAATACAAATGTTGATCTCTACAGTATGTATTGCTGCTTTCAGTCAACAGACTATGATGTCTTATATCTCAGTAATTACTCCCTCCTTGCCTAACAAGACTGGTATTTCTAAATGTCTGGTATATACCATAGACAGATTGTCTGTGGCATGATATAATCTTTAGGAATTTGATCCAAACTTGTTGAAGGCAGTGGGATTTCTCTGTTGACTTCAGTGGTTTTTAAGGGGTCTGAAACAGATACAGGATTTGGACCAGAGCATAAGTTTAACAGCTAATACTGCCTGCAGCAGCACAGCATTTTCATGACTATGTTAAATCACCTTAAGACTTTTAAAGAGGTCAAATTTTTCTTCCCCCCACAAAATACTGAAAACATTTCACTAGCCTATGCTAATCTTTTGTATTATTCTTATTTCTGAAATATCATGAGCATAATGAGCTACGTAAAAGCACAGAATGTTGTGAAACTTACATGTTTTAAATTTTGAAACAAGGTTCATTCGTGGCGTCATGTGTTCAGTTTCATCCCCCAGGGAAGGTGTGTGTGTGGTTTTTGTTTTGCTTCTTTTGGTTGGTTATTTTTTTCAAACTGAGTTATTAGGCCCTGAAAAATGGAAGTGCTGATATAATCTGAAACAGTATTTCCTGAAGGGCCCTGTTAGAGCAATATTCTAAAAGTCTAATAAGTCCCATTGTGAGAGTCATTTGTCATTTTATCCCTACAGGCAAATTTTTAAAGGTTAGAGAGGGCTATTCGTCAAAGTTAAATGCTGCTTTAAATTTTGTTCCAAAAACCAGGCATTTTGTAAATATTCCTAGTTGTCCTCTTCAGATTATCTTGGTAAAAAAGTTTGGAATAGGATAGATGGGGAAGAAAGTGTCTAAAGCGAATTGTTTATACACTTACTTAATTCTGAAGAACAAATTTTCTGAATAAAAAGTTTCAACTGAGCCTGCACAGTTTTGGTCTTTGTGTAAAAACTCCCTATTGGCTATTGCCCATAGCCAGTACTTGGAAAAATGCAGGTATTTTAAATAGGATTGGTTTAAAAGGGGAAACTACTGCATTAGTGGCTAAAAGTATAGGTATCTTGCTGTTTGTTCTTTAGATATGAATGCTATCTTGACATTCCAAAATGTTGTCAGGATAGTTTCAAGTGTTTATACTTGCCTATAGAAATTAAGCTTCCGGTCTAGTGAATTCCTTCTACTTAACTCTGATAGGATTTAACAAAGTTTTGACATACAAAGTATTTACAGTAGTAGAAAAAAGGGATACAAGAACGCTGCCTTTAAAGAAGCAAAATGATTCATGGTTATTGCTTTTTAACATGTTCTTTAAAGCATAATGGTATGAAAATGCTTACGAATGAAAATTGTAGTCCACTTAACTATGGCATTGGCATTTTACAGAGAGTTGGGTAAGAGCCTTTCTCCTTTTAATTAGAGCAGTCTAGTGGGGTTTTTGTGTTTTTAATCAAGTTACTAGTTATTTTTTCTGACAGTGTAAAACTGGAGAGTTTATATGAATTTATAGTAAACATGTTGAAGGCTTATAGGATCTGATTTAAAGTAGCCCGTAGAGAAGTGATTGTCCTTCTGTGTGCCTTGATAACCAGACACCCCAATTGATAAAACAAATACTGAAACAAAAAAGGGAGTACTTATTTTCCTGATTTTTTTAATCAGCAAACTCTTCCCTAAAGATGGATCAAATCCTCTTATTTAATTTATTCAGCATAAATGAATTAAATTGAAACCTGATTAGCCCACAGTTGGGAGAATATCTCCCAATGACTTGGAACACTTGCTAGGGATTAACCCCAAATCCCAATTCTTCTTCACTGCCTGTTTTAGTAGCATCATTTGTTCATGGTAAGATACTTCAGAGTCCTTCTTTCAGAGGTTACTGAAATACTTACATGCATTTAACCTTTCACCATATAAGCATCTTTAAATGCTTATAGGTTATGATTAAACTCATCATCAAGAATTTTCTGAGAATCAGTCTGTAATTCAGTATTTATGAGGCTGAGTGCATGAATTGCACTGAAGTATTATTTACCTCGAAGCAGTAGAAGAATTGCTGTGATTGTAAAGTAGTAATTCCATTAGCTTGCTGTCAAAGCTATGGATGCGTCTTTTCTGCTAAAGACAAAAGCCCTTGTGAAAGTACTTGCTCATTATCCTGAAATAATAGGATAATACTATGTAGTTCAGTATGAAAAGTTTTATTCTTACATCAACAATATGTTAATGATAAGCATAACATTCGCCTGTTGTCAGACTGATTTCTTCAGAACAATCATTATAAATCTAATGTTTTTAGAAATTTTTCAAAGAAGTTGCATTTTTAAGGCCAGATCATAGCCAAAAGGTGGCAGTATTCTATTTAATATTCATTTGCAAAACAGTATAAAAATGCATGTATTTATTGACACTTTGCTTCTAATATCAGATCAAACTGGATAATTGTATCCTAAAAATAATGTCAGTTTATGAAAAGGACTTATTTAGACTGAATGTAGAAATTAAATTTCTTGCTTATACCTTAAAGTTTGTAAAACAGAGTCTAGTACATAAATTTTAATTATTATGTGTTTAGTGTTTCACATGGTACCCATATTGTCACTAAACAGAACTTTGTGGTCTGGAGGTTTTTATGTAGTGCTTAAGAGCATTAGAACTTTTTCTTTAAGTGTTGGCAGAGTTAACTCATTTTACCTTTAAAAAGAAAGAAATTAATCTCCACATGCTTTTAATATGAGCCAAAACTGCTGCATTAAAACCAATTTGTTTTATACACCCTAGAGATTGGTAGTATTTTTCATAAAGTAAGTATGGGCTTTTTTGTGCTGAGACAACAATAACTTGAAGAATTCTTGAAATATTGCTTTTCCTGCCTGCCAAGTTGTTTAGCTGTACATCAGTGGTTTGTGTCAGAATAGATTGAGATGAAAGTTTGACTATTAGTGGGAGAGAATGCTTGCAAGTGCAGTTATGTTCAAGCAAATACTTCCATGTAAATTTTGATCCGTAGTTACATCAGATGTAAATATGAATTTACTGGAGTTATGTAATAAGTTTAAGTCAAAGTAAATAAATATTCTATTTTAACGTATGAAATACTTTTAAAAATCACTTCTTGTCACATTCTTTTAGAAATATTTAAGAATGAAAGATCTATTCTCCAAATGTTGGTCATTCCAGTTTCCTGTTAATATTTTTCATCCTTTTTTTCAGTGTTGAAAAGTTTTGATAAATGTTATATGTGAAATGGAAGAAAACTTGATTCAGTGGGAAGGATGTGGGAAATCCAATTGAAATGCTACTGCTTTTTAATATGCTTTGGTATTCACCTCCAGTAGAGTATAATTCACACCTATCAGTTTTTTGTAATATTAAGCAAAACATGATACAGTTCCCAAGGGAACTGGAATTAATAAGTCTTTTGATACTTCACCAATTTCTCTGTTTTGCCACTTAATTTTCTCCAATAGCCCACTCACTGAATCTCGGAGGGCAGTTTCTTTTTCCAGAAAAAAAAAAGATGTGACACATTTTTATTCAAGAATCATTTTGTTGTTCTCACATAGACAAGAAGGTGATGTGAAATTTAATTCTTTATATAATCAAATAAGGCAGAGCATTGTATCAGTAGCACAAACTCTGGAAACATCATGAAGGGAAGAATGGAGGTGTTGGACAAACATTGTTGGATGCCACAGATATAACTAAGATTGCTCAGAAGACCAAAATGGATGATGTTATTTTTTTACCAATAAGTTGTCAGTTTTAAACAACAAGTCTTAAGGAAGAGCAAGTGTGCAAATGCTGACTTTGCTTATAATCTGTTTTGTGCTGGGCTCCAGTGTTTGTGATCCATCTGCTTCTAGAGTTTATTCTCAAAGAGTACTTTAGGAAAGCTTACTTGTATAGAATGGCCTAGAAATTTCCTGGGAAATTTAAATTTATTCTGGGAATAAATCCAGACAGTGTAAATTATGGGATATATTCTTATATATCGATATTGAAAAGAACCATTGCTTATGGCAATGTGTTCCCAAGATATTGAATATATATCCCTAGAGGAGTGGAGGGAAATCTTGTCAGTGATGCATCACAGTTTAAGCAAATTTGGTCAGGAAGCACAGCACAACTACAGCAATAATATTTTTTTACATTACCCTTCAAATGATATGAGCATATCTCCGTGTAAAAGCAAGAGCATATGCTTTCAGTAAACTGTAATTGTCCTAGCAGTCCTCATGTAGGAGAATATGCTTTCTGCACGTGTAGTTGCATAGGAGAGCAAATGATGCTCACTGTTTCCTTTTTGTAGTTACACTGTGAGGGTGGGGGTTATGCATTAAGGTATTAATCTTAAGGGTAAACTTCTTTGTCATCATATGTAAATAGAGCTGTAGGTTTATGTTTTGTCTGCTATGAGAAGGATGAGCTCCTTGAAGGAAACAGAACAAGTAGTGAACCCAACCCTCTTCTAATTTGCGGCAGAACCAATGTTTTTGTGTTATTAATCTAATTTTATTACTTAATTGACCTTCCCTCTGTTTAAAAGTTTTACTTTTTCCTCTCCCTTTTGTTTGTTTTTAAACAAAAAAGGGGGAGATGTTGTGTTGTGTTTTATATGCCTTTTTATAATTGTTCTGTACCTTGATTTATCCCAGTTCTCCCCTATTTCAGGGGTTCTGCCCATCCTGCCTCCTCCCTCAACCCCTCCCTGGTGTCCTGTCCGTCACTCAGCAGCCCATCCCTTCCCCTAGAAACTTCTGTTAAGGGCATCGAGTGACTGGTTCAGGAACCGGGGTTCCTCCCACAAGTTACCCCCATTGGTCTCCCCAGAAGTTCATCTTCCCAATGGCCATACCCCCATGTTTCCCTATTGGCTCCCTATCTTTGTTCCCTCCTCCCTTTATAAGGTGCTTTCGGCCCCGGGGCTTTGGTCTTTGGAGCGAGGTCAAGGTGGGCTCTGGATCACTGCCCTGAATAAACCTGGACTGATGCCTCCATCTAAAGTCCACTCCTTCTTCCACCACCGTCGTACCACTGCCTCACCCGCCAAGGCGAGAGCCTGAGCCCCCTCCTGACTCCCCTGGAGATCGGGAGAGTGTCCCCCGCTGTCGGATGTGCCTCAGCCAGCCGGGACCCCCCGAAGGGACTCTCGGAGAGGCATTTACGACAGTTTGGCGCCCAACGTAGGGGAAGGATTTGGGAGGTTTTTGTGTTCATCCACAGGAAGAGGTTTTGCACCTGCTGAATGAAGGCAGGTGTGCTCTATACCATATATTTTCTGCTGTGGATGACCAGTGCCTATGCACTTGTTTCCAGGGGCTGCTGTTCTGTACTCTAGAGAGGCTGTGGTTTCCTGTTGAACTTCTGCCTTTGCCAACACCCTGTTTTGTCCTGATGCCAAATGCAGCAGTAGGTGGAATGGGAGAGACTGTGCGCATGGATGGCCATTCCTGAAGTGCATGTGTTGCACCATGTATTGCTCATCGGGTAAGGGTTATCCCTAAGGCTTGCTGATATTTGAGTAAAAATATAACTGACTTGAAAATTTTTGTCCTCTGTGTTCCTCCAAGAAAAACTTGTGCAATAAATGAGCGGTTATTAAAAACTGTGTTGGTGTTTCTGTACTAGACCTTTTAGGTGGATTCCCAGCAGTGCTTCCAAGTTTCAGTTCTGATCAAACATACTCATTTTACTTTAATAGATAAAATTTATTTGGTGAGCAAAACTTGCCAAAATCTAGTTTATTACAGTTGTATGCCTCTACTCAGGATAGCTTTTGGGGAATGAAGACAGGGCAGGACATAGGTTCTAGGAAATTTTGTGCCTCTTAGGAGTTTTGATATTATTTAACTTGGGCAATAAAATGCATATCAGTCTACAAGGGAAATATAATTTGTGTGAAACAGTGTCCACCTCTCTTGGAAGTTACAAGGAGACTTCTCAGGGACTGAAATGGAGTTGGATATCCTGCACCTCCTCTGAAGATACTATTAATAATGTCATTGCTAAAGAACATACAGACTGTGGCACTGATCCTATGCTGTTTGTGTGCTCTGAAGTTGCTGTGAAATAGTAGAAACTCCAATTTTTACCTAACATTTTACTCAGGTCACACATTTTGGAGAAATACATTTGGTGAATGTCATCATGCAGTTAATATATATTTTTCTCTAAAGGATTTGGGACTTTGTTTTAAGGGCTGCTTTTAATTATGCTGTATGCTTAATTGCAGTATTTTAAATTTCCATTTTTCTACCTAAAATTTAGAATGTTTTCAGGACATTTTTCTATTTTTGGAGAAATTTCCAGTTTTCCAGTTTCAGTTGTGCTGTATGAGAGATAAGTGTCTTGTTTAATTCATCACATTTTTCCTTCAGTTATGTATAGGAGAGACTTGAAAGAGGATTATTTCTTGCTGGAGCCTTAAACTGGCAGCCCATTATGGAACCTTTTGAGGTGGGCTTCGTTGGCTTTAGAGAGTTCAAAATAGTAGAAATAGCAAGATACTAAGATAGGATTGTTAAAACTACCTCTTTTGCCTCCTATGAGCATGGTCTGGTAAAACCTTAGTTAAAATGCCCAGATGGACAAATTTTCTTGCATGCAACAGCATTTATATCATAGGCAGTAATTTCTAAGATCACATGTGAGTCAGTTTTTAAGCTGTCTCCCTAAAGAAGCAAGGCTTCTGCTGTCATGCCACAGGGATCCCTGTTCATCTCTTTATAACCTGCAGGTCAAGTCAGTTTAAAAGTGGGGTAGAGATACCAGAAGGGAAAATCTTCTGCAGTAATTCCAGGGACTGAAGACAACCCCTGAACTTATTTGTTCATCTTCTGGAGAATGAGAGTCTCGATTTTCACCAGGATTTCCTGGCAGCCAAGTAGAACTGCACTTAGATTATCAGGCATGTAAGTAGTGGCAAAAATGTAGAGCAATGCAAGAGTCTCTTTCCCAACAGAAAACAAGACAAGTAGATAGGGAGGACTTGAAGATATTGTTTCAAAATGTGTGTGTTTTAAGGGGCGGGAGGGACTGTTGATGTTCAACCGTGAGACACAAAGACAAAATCAGCTTTTCCTGTTCAAGAAATATTTGATTGCAACTAATCATGTGCAACAAAACTTAAACACTTATTATTAATTGCTATCTAACATATCTACAGTTGAAAATGTGCCCCTCTAGTCAGCCCTGGCGAAGCTGCATCTGGAGTATTGTGTCCAGTTCTGGGCTCCTCATTACAGGAGAGACATGGAGGTCCTAGAGCTGGGCCAGCTGAGGGCTACAAAGATGATTAAGAATCTGGAGCTCTCACAAGGAAAGGCTAAAATACAGGGCCCTATTCAGCCTTGAGAGGAGGTGACTGAGAGGGGACATCATGAATGCCTACAAGTATCTGAAGCGAAGATGTCCAAGGATTGATCCAGGCTCTTCTCAGTGGAGCCAAGCAATAGGACAAGAGGCAATGGGCAGAAAATGATGCACAGGAAGTTCCACCTGAACATGAAGAAGAACTTCTTTACTGTGCAGGTGATCCCATACTGAAACAGATTTGCCCTCTCTCCAACAGAGAGAGTCTGGAGTCTCCCTAAAGAACCATCTGGACATAATCCTGTGCCATGTATACTTAGATGACCCTGCTTGAGCAGGGAGGTTGTACCAGATGACCCACTGGGTTCCCTTCCAACCTTACCCATTCTATGAATATATAGCCACACAAGGTAAAGAAATTTAACATCCAGGAACATAGCACTGTTGGAAAATTAATGTCAGTTTTGTGGACTTCTCTGCTGAGTCTCAGTCATCCTAAATTTATCTGAACTTATTAAAAAATCTAAATAGTAGAACTTTAAAATGTTGAAAATCCTCAGGGAAAAATATATCCTCTAAAAAGACAAGGCACATCCATATGGTTGATGAAGCTTAAAATACCTTGCTTGATCTTTCTGGCAACCAGCCTATAATCAGTCTGCAACAAGATCTTTCTATGTATCAGACTTTAGGAACTGCTGAACTCATGAGAAATATGAAAGTAGAAGTGAACTTGTTCATACTTCTTGTCCCATAGTGGTGGAGTAATGATCTAATACATGACTGAGGGGAAAGGTTTGGGCAGTGCTGCTTGAAATCATGACCCCAAGGGCCTTGCTCTTTTGGGTTTAGGTCAAAGCTATAGCAAAGATGGTGTTTTCTGTTCCCTTAAAAGGATGTCTGTGTTGCTAACACAGGCCCTTGGAGGCATGATTAGTTACTCAGAAGAAAATGCTTGTCCTCCGATTGGCAAAATATGTGTGGAAATCACAGCTGTTATTACAAATATAATGAAAATGCACTCAATAGCTGTAAACTCTGAGCTTGGACAAAACCTGTCTGGCTCTAGCTACTGCTGTTCTGGAAATTAAAATTTATTTTCATCTATGTGTTTCTTTGTCCTACTTAAGGATAAAAGGGATTTTGAAACGTTGGACTGTTTATATAGGTACAATATTTAATGATATCCCTTAATGAAAATATTTGAGCTGATTGACATAAATGGAATCAACATCTGATTTTCATAGAAAAAACAATAGACTGGCTGCCTGCTTGAGAACAGAAACTTATGTGAAACCACCCAAAGCAGAACACTTTGCAGATAGAGGGGTTCCAGAGTTTACAATATACCTTAGTTTACAGACTATAAAACACCAATAGGATGTCTTACAAGGTGTCTTCATATTTGCAAGTATGTTACTAGCTATTCTGTCCCTCCATAAATCAGTATACTTCTAAAGCTTACAAACAGAACTGTTTAGGCAGTTTCATGCAGGCTTGAATAAGGGATGATTCAACAGGCTGCCTTATAAACAAGTCTTCTCAGTTCACTGAAATAAAATTAACTTTTCCATATTTTAATCATCAAGTAGCTTGGAATACAATTCAGTGTATTTGTATTTTGGTTTCACTGCTCATAGCTCATGTGTCATCCTATTTACATTAATTATGCTGAAATTAAAAGAGAGTTGTAAGATCTGAATCAAGATACTATCTTCCTCATTAATTGTAATGGAACTACTCACTGAACGAGTGTGAACAAGACAGGTTAATGCACATTTAAATCTATGGGCTCAAGTGTAACAGTTTTCATTGACAAAATTATACGAAGGAAAGTCCTGTTTCTGCAGATCTTTGTATCTCTTGCAAACAAGGAATAGCTAACTTCAGGATATGTTAATTAAGGATTAAAATGATCCTGATGTATTTCAAGTCCTGTTAAAAAAAAAAAAGGAATTGTCTCTTAAGTTGAGAGAAGGGAGTGCAAGATGAAATGAATACAGAAAATACCTTTTTGCCCTGATCATGCTAGATGTGTAATTCTGTGACCATACTTTTTTCATCATTTGATTGATTGATCAACTTTTCCTTTAATGTTCCTTAGATTTCATTTTGCCACTGAAAGCAAACATATTAAATAGAAATGCAGTGTGACAAATACAGATCGATTATAACAATCCAAAATGTTGATTTAGAAATTCACGGTTCTCCTTGTAGAACAAGAGAAATATTTTGTACAGGAAGCACTAAGCCTTTCAGAGCTCAGAGGTAATGCAATAGATCTACATTGTAGGAGCATCAAGAAGATGAGAATCTTGTCTTCTAGAGAATTCCAGCTGTTTAGCACAAGGCTTAGAGCAGTATCTTACAGAACCATCCTGAAGCATAATAGTAGACAAAAGCATCTTTCAGATTCATTTTTCCTCTAGTCTTAAAAGCCCTTTGTCTTTATTTGTCACACATGTTCAGAGGTGCCATATTTCTTCTTTTCAGGTCAGTATATATCCTGGAATAGGCTAATCTTTTCCAAAGCCAAATCTGAACCTGCCCTCTCCTCTGTGATTGTAGGAATGTGACTTTGAACTTAGGGGAAATTGCAAAATATCTCTTGTGTGCTTCAAGTACAACTTAGGTACAACTTACCTGTGGAAGTGTGGAAAAGCAGTTGGATCAGGTTTCATCCATTCCTTCTGAGTTTTAAGTGTTCTAATCACCTTGGCCATTAATAAGGTTGTTGGCACAATCGTCATGGTGGGTTTTAGCAATGAAAGAACACCAAATGACTGAATTTCAATGAAACCTCAGGACCTAAGCTTGGGAAGTAGTGGCCATCTCTGAAACCCTGTTTAATGTGTCACAGCATTCTGAGTTTGACACCATAAGTGTAACTTCTCCCAAAAAGAGAGAGATTTTTAGATATGCCTTTTCTGATAATACCATTGAGCAAGGAGGAGAAAAATTTCACTGCAGGTGTATTTGTGTTAAAGCAACTTTAGCTGTGACTTTGGGAATTTTTTCAGTAGGACAAAAAGTCAAGAGACTGATTAGCTGCCCCCACTGACTAATCTGTCATATCTTCCTGCATGCCAATCAGAATTTTGCCTTTAAACTGGAGGAAGTAGTTCTTATGAGCTTAGTTTTAGAATTATTCATGTCACAGAATGGTAACCAAATAATTACTAGGTTGAGTAATTTAATTCACTGATGTACAGAGAATGCATGTAAAAATTGTTTTAATCATAACTGGGTTACTAAAGACGTGGAATATGTGGCTGAAATGGCAGCTTTTAATACTGTTTGCAAGTAAAATAATCTCATTTTCCCCATTGTTTTCATCTAGATTTCATTTTACATTGTATTGTTCAAAGGAGGCATCAATAATCATTCCAGTTTTTCTGCTATCATCCGTGTGTCCCCCATGGCTTGGTACTGCAGATCTTGATTATCGAATGTTCCTCATATCAGTACATCCATGCAGGACTGTAACTGAAAAGAGAAAAATCTGTGATGCTACTGTGAGTTGTTCCTAAAGGAAGAGTTGCCAAACCAAGCAGTTCTCTGGGGTCTTAGATTGCAAGTCCCATAATGCAGTCTGCCAAATGTGCATAGCAAAATTTCAAACTTTGGTGAATTTTCATCATCTGCACTGAAAAAAGAAATCTTTTAGTGGTCCTGTAGGCAGTATAGTTGGGAATATTCATTAACACGTATTGTAACTAAGTTCCCATATTCCCTAAACTTTTCTTTAAGTGGGTAGTTAAACATTGTTGTCAGAAGTCTGGCATGGTTCACGAGCAGAATTCCTTCTGTCATCCACTGATCAGTTGATAGCTCTTAGGAGGGGCTGCCAGGAGAGAAGGAAATCACGTGCTGTCTTTACAAAAGCATGTTGGCCCTGGTGCCTGGCCTGTGCAGGCTCACACGGGAAAGGTGCGCCTGTACTGGGGCCTGGGGTGGAGCCTCTCTGTCACCTTCTCAGTGACAGTTTCTGTGTTTGCACACAGCTTTCTCTCAATTCAGAGCAAGCTCTGAATTCCAAAAAGTTGGTTTAAAGCTTGACAGAAAGATATGGCTCCAATAACTCATGAAGCCTCTTTTAAACTGCTGGTGAAACCTTGATAGTGTTCCCATCAATGGGAAGGTTTGAAGGCTGGAGATCACTGACTTGACCAGGATTAGACATTTGCCTTACGGGTCTGTGCGTGGCTTATAATTAAATTTCCAATTTTTAAAGGTGTTGAAAATGTGTTGTGGATACCACAATGTGTGGTGCCCATTGACTTTCTGTAGGACCTCCACAGGATGTTCACATTTCAAAACACAAACTTTTTTATCTGCTAACTTCCGGTAAGAATTTAAGAACAATTTTAGACTTTTAAATTTGATCTTTTAGCTACTCCATTAATTTAGGGAAAGAAATAGTACTTGTCCTATTTGTAGCTACTACTAAGGTGAGCACATAGAAACCCCACAACCTTGCACTGCAGTCTAGCAATTTGCTGAAAGTGCAAATGTTCTTACTTGCTTACCAGTGAGCTGTTGACAGGGATTTCCTTTATTCCCTGCTTTTTATTTTTGCTCTTGATGTTAATAAAAAGCTCAATATAAAAATAAAATTGTGACAATCAGAACTGGTGTGTGAATATGACGTTCAAGAGCTTTTTTTGCCTTTCTTTTTAAAGAGAAGTAATATTTGCTGAATGTAAGCAGTATGTATGGCTCTGCGGGTCTGCATGCCAGTGCATGTTTCTGAGTCTTTTTGCAATAAACTACATGATCATACTTAAGCTTTTTTGATCCCAGAATCTTAACACCACCTTCCAGCCAGTGACCCTATAATGAATGTTGCATTTACATTACCAGATCTCATCACCATATGTCTGTGAGTGCTGTGAGGCTCAGATCAGTTGAAGACTGCTGAAGTTAGGTCTGTGAAATAAAATACAACTCCTATTCTTAGGTGAGATATTTCTGCAAAGATTATGTTTAACAATATGGCTGCCAAGGAGAAACTAATTTGAACTGGGTTTTTCATAAGGAAAATAGTTTGTTAAATACTGACAGAGAGACTAAGCCTGAGGTTTAGTTTGTAAATGTACATACAACAAACACAGGAAGATAGCTGTACTAGTTAAGAGGTTTTTAGTAACTGCCAGGGTGCTTTTACAATAAAGCTATCCATGTGCTTTGAGGAGATAGTTCAGATTGTTTTTCCTTGGAATGATTGATGACAAAGGGCATAGAACAAGACACCCAGGCTGAATTTGAGGATGAGTCATTCAGACACAAATACCAAGTAAATCCAATTATTTTCATTGTACTTCTCTGAAATGATGGTTTAGTATATAGCCCAGCTGGGACAGATTTTTGGACTAGCATACATAGTGTCATTTTTAATGCCTTATGGGTTTCCTTTCTGATTTAGTGATTTTTTTTTCATATCATAAGAAGACTTAGTGAAGATTTAAATTTAAAAATGGTTTCATACCTTTATAAATTTCTGTATGGTACACATGTGTATATATTTGCTCACCTGAAGAGAGGTATGACAAAGAACCATTTTTGTATATAGTTTATCAATTCTACTGAAAATACTTAAATATTTGCTGTAAAACTTTTACTACAGGGTAATTTATTATTTATTTGCAAAAAATTTGACAAATGAAGTTTGAAAGGTTTCAGAGGATGACATTTCCACCATCATCTTTGGAAGACTCTTGATAATCAAAGAGGAACATCAGTATGAATTTGTTCCTTGATTCACAGCGTACTTTCAATGTGCGTCTTTCATTTTAAACTCTATAAGGAAAGAAATTGCTTGATTCTAGTGCTCTTTTGTTCCTCTATCCATTCATGTGTTTGTCTAACAGTCCTCTAATAATTTCTGAACTGGCAGCCAATTTTAACCAAATTTGACTGAGGATTAAAGGTCCCAAAACTATTAAGGTCTTACACACTTCATGAAAATTGATACTTAAGGAGAGAGACTCAAGTCAGTGCCCCACTGAGCAAAGCTCACTCACAGCTTGCCACAGGGAATCTGCTTAACTGATTGCAAGTTTGTGCTGGTAAAGTTAAACAAATGTACGTATACTGGCTACATCAAGCCTTAATTTTGTATTGAACAACAGTACTGGGTTTTAAAAATTGTGTAACAAAAGTTTTTCTTGTTCTTTTTGCATTTGGCACTCCCTTGACTTTCCATCTTGGCAGATGAATTTTTGCTTCTTCAGCAGGAAGCTGCAAACAGCTTTTTAAAAGTGCACTTGAATCTATGTCTACTGAATTTCAGATGCTTTCAAAGTAGCAGCCTGTATGTCAAGATCACAGCTCACGTGTTACTAGCAGCTCATATTCTGAGAGTCGTTACGAGGAATCCTGAGAAGTTATGGCTTGGCTCACTTCCATTTTAGATTGATTATTAAAACTTTTTTGCATGACTAATATGATTTGTTTCAGAGAGAGTTTCAGAGTAATTAAGGTTTGTTACTAGGATAAAATGTATTGCTTTAGATATTGTCAACATCGTTTAATTTCTTTTCTTGCCAAAAATCACTCTTGTTTTCACAGCATCTTCCATTTTTAATCCGTAAAAGTGCATGGCAGTGTAGCTTGGAGTACATCCGTACTCAGGCTGAAGTTCCACTAATTTAGGATTAAAATTTTATTCTTAATTAAAATGGTTTTAATATAGATTAGTCCTCAGTGGAAATACAGACATAAATATTTGATTTAATCTCTTTACTAGATCATTCATTCTGTCAAAGTTGAAATATTTAAGAGGTCACACAAAAGGCGCCAGTTAAACATGATGGGTGCAAGCTTTCTATGTGCCATGGGAATGCAGTATTTCTCACCTTGTATTCACAGGCTTCCAGCCTGGTACCACAGGTGAAAATTTATAGCCACCTGGCACTGGAATCACTGTCCTGCCAGCTTGCTTGGCTTGCTAGACTTTGACATATCACGTCTCCATAGACGACCTATATAGCAGTTCCTCTTTATAGTCTTCTAGGTCCAGGAAATAGTCCATTGACAATTATCTCTCTTGCTTCTCCGGGAAGCTCTGCTACCATTTCTGGAAGTGACTCCGCTGTCTGTTCTTTGCACTGGTGCACTTGGTGATATTACCACCAAACACTTTTCACTTCTCTCCACTGACATCCCAGATCCAAGAAGGGCATAGTCTATCAAGCTCTCCTCAGATAACTTCTCAAATATCCAGGAGTTTCCTGTAATGAAACTGAAATTCACCCAGTACATTCATGCTCTTATGTGTGTCTGCTGAAGACTGTGATGCCTGGCCCACAGACCATCTGGTGCAGGATGGTAACATCAATGTTTTACAGGGCTACTGTCCTCTGAAACAGACTGGTCACGTTCACAGTGTATGAGTTATCTGAGCTTCACAGGGTGGCCTTACAAGTTGCTATTTTATATGTGTTTTTCTGATCAAAGTGTAACATGTGGGTTGTGTTTCAGTTTTCTAAAGTGGAGATTTCACTATATGAATCTTAAGGTATATGCTGCAGGATGTGGGGTATGACAGAAAGGAATGTGGGTTTATTTGCAATGGTATTGGAATACTACACTGAGCAGGACCCACAGAGTGTAGGCTGGTCTGTGCTGTCTTTTGGGAAGAATTGCTGGTGAGCTATCCACAGAGCTGCCCTCCTGCTCTGATGTGAACAGAGCTAGCTAATTTCCTTCAAAGGAAAACTGGAGAGTAAGATAGCCAGGTGACCTCTACCTGGGAGACTGTCAAGGAGCTAAGCACAATGTGGACATGTCCACTGAGGTCTTGGTGGGATGTAGTTCATCTACTAAAAGATATGATGTCATACTTGCAGGGTATTGCAGGATACAAACCCAGCTCCTAGAGCAGTTTTCTGGAGTTGTTAGTGCTTCCAATGTAAATCACCAAGTTTCACCAGGTCTGGAAAGTATAACCTTGGCTGTTTTCATGGCCTTGATCATGAGCCTACCCACAAGGAAAATAAGGCTTGGGACAGCACAATAAACTTAAAGAACATTTTCCTTAGCTTGATATAACTTTTTAATAATGTTGCTTTGCTTTATAATCATCACTTTGGGTCATTTCACACTTCCAATTTTGCGATTTGTAATATTGTACTGAATGGCCTTCACTATTGATTTAAAACAAAACTCAGTTCATGTTTCTCACCATTGTTGAACAAAACTATTGTTTTGGGTGGTAAAAATAGGATTCATTTGGTATTTGGATGCTTTTGGATACTAAAATGTTTTTGGTCATCTCCAAGCACATGACTAAGCATCATACCAGGATCTGAGTCATAAAGGACTTTAAGTAATGTCTGAATTCATATGCACTTCCTTGGAAGCATTTCCAAAATTTTGTCTTGAAGCTTTCTCAGCTATAGGTACATTAATCTGTCCTCACCATGGGAATAGTGAGAACTGAGTGCTTTTTCTAGGGCTGATTCTTTTACTTTGAGAATACAGAAGACATAGTTTATGAGCTTAAGTTATCTTTCCTCTCCTTCACAGTGTGTGCCAAAGTTGATATTTCAGTGCAAATAAAGTTTGCACTTGAAAATGACACACCCAATTGTCCCTACTGACTGTTCTTTGCTTCTCGTTGTGTGATGGTTTTGGCACATATGTGCTACATGCCTTTGGGTGAATCTGAATTGGAGTATAGACTCCCAGAGCTCACCTAATGGACTCCAGCCACAATAAGGCATTTCGTCTACGGGACCAATCTAGAGTTAGTCTAAAAGTCTCTAAAACAACCCCCAAGATAAAAGCAAGAAAAAAATCCTTTAAATGTGAGTACTGTGGGTTTCAGGTATTTCACACTGAGTGTTCTGCTCTACCAATGCTGTCCTCTTGGTCTTCTGTGGATGTGGAAACCATGGCACACATGCAGATATTATGTGCTTTTGAAGAAGAGAATGTCTTAGAGTTATGAGAAGAGCTTCCTGATTCTTACAGAGCCAGAACGTATGGGCACTATACTATCTTGTGTTTAGTATCTGGTTAACCACATAACCTTGTCTAGATGCAGAGTTGCATGTTGCCCTTCATAACTAATTAAAGTCCTCCTAATTAAAAGCCTCTTTCTGTAGGGGGAGCATGGGAAAAGCAGAGCTGTTTTCAGATGTATATTAGTTTGTTTTTACATTGATTTAACCTTTTTTCCAGAGGAGTTATTCTAGAGTTGCACTTTTTTAACATGGAAAAATTAAGGGCTATGACTTGCTGTCCCTATTTTATTTATGTTCCCAAAAATACCTTGTAGGTTATTAAAATAAATGCACTCCATTCCATTTACTTGACTGTCTGATGGCTTAATCATGCAAATAAATGTGAGGATGATATTTATTTGACTGTCTGTCATGGTGTTTCTTTGACTGTACAGTAAAGCATACTTTCTTTTTCCCCAAAGAAATAAATTAAATTAAATGCGTAAAAACCCACCCCATGTTGTAATGCAACAGTTCAGATTTTAAACACACATAAGTCAGGACATTCAGAGTTATGACTCCCTAGAGCTTGTAGCTCAGCCATGTTGTACATGTGGTGTAGATTAAAACAGTGATTTCCTCTTCTTTCTGTACTCCTTTCTCTTCTGGGTCTTTCCCTCTTTTTCTTTTAGCTTTTTTATGGTGTCTGTGCTGGAGCTCCTCCATGGGATGGATGATCCAGCAAAGGCCCTGGATGACAGGCATGGGAGCAAATCCCATGCGTGTGCTTGCAGCAGCAGAGGAGCACAGCAAGGAAAAGAGGGAGCCCAAGGACCAGTTCTGGAGAGGCCAGCACCTCGCTTCATGGGGATAGTCCTGCCTCCACTTCATACTCATTTCACACATGCTGTTCTGTGCTGTCCATATTGCAGCATTTTCCAAATATTTTTCTCTTCTCCCAGGCAACTAGCAACAAGGCAAGAGGAAACAGCTTTGAGCAGTGCCAGGAAAGATTCAGGTTGGACATCAAGAAGAATTTTTTCACAGTGCACTGTCAAGCACTGGAACGGGCTGCACAAAGATGTGTTGGAGCCATCATCCCTGGAGTTGTTCAACAAACAACTGGTCATGGCACTGAGTATTATGGTCTGGTTGACAAAGTGGTGACTGGTCAAAGGTTGGAATCACAGATCACAGAATAAGCTGAGTTGGAAGGCAGCCACAAGTATCATCAAATCCGACTCCCTACACAGCACCATCCCCAAGAGTCACACCTTGTGCCCAAGAGTATTGTCCAAACTTTCCTTGAACTTTGTCAGGCTTGGTGGTGTTTCCACTTCCCCAGGGAGCCTGTTCCAGTGCTCTGCCACCCTCTGGGTGAAGAACCTTTTTCTAACATCCAACCTGAACCTCCCCTGACACAGCTTCAAGCCATTCTCTTGGGTCCTGTCTTGGATCACCACAGAGAAGAGATCAGTGTCTGCCCCTCCTCTTCTCCTCACAAGGAAGTTGTAACTGCAATGAGGTCTCCCCTCTTCCCTCGGCTGAACAGACCAAGTGACCTTAGATGCTCCCCATAGAGCTTCTCCTCAAGGCCCTTCACCATCTTTGTTGCCCTCCTTTGGACATTCTCTGATAGTTTTCTATCTGTGTTTTATTGCGGCATCCAAAACTGCCCCCAGCACTCGAGGTGAGGCTGCCCCAGACCAGAGCAGGGCAGGACAATCCCCTCCCTTGCCCAGCTGCCAATGCCCCCCAGGACAAGGTTGGCCCTCCTGGCTGCCAGGGCACTGCTGGCTCATGTTCAACTTGCCATCGACCAGGACTCCCAGCTCCCTTTCTGTGGCACTGCTTTTCAGTCTCATTCCTCAGTCTGTACATACAATCTTCAAGGTCTTGTTAAGACTACATGATTCTATGAAATAACACTTTTTTTAAATTTTTTTTTTTTAACAGATGTGCACTTGTCTTGAATCTCTTCCTCAGTGTGCTTTATTCATGTTGGTCTGTGTTACGGGAGGTGGCAGGGAGGGAGATGTAGTAACTTAAGAACAAACCTTTAGGTCCTCATTCTGTGAATGTCCCAGATATTCTGTGAATAAGAGAACCACACAATGTGATAACATTTCTCCAAAGCCATATGTAGTCTGTCTTGACAGACAATGAAGGATGGATGCTTCTCAGCATTCATATTGGTAAAAATTATCTGAAAAGAGAATGTGAGTTCCCACAATACCTATTTTCTGGGTCTTGCTATTTTTCTGTATTACTTTTTATATTCTGTATTCCTACATAACCTGAATACAATATATACTCTTTTATGTGGTTACTGTTTCTTTGCTGGTCTCATAAATAACTTGCAATGTTTTCTGACTTGGCATAGTAAAACTCCCAAATTTCCTCAACAGAATAAATTTCTGGAGACCAATAGGTGTAAATTGCCCTGAAGAGAATGCTGATTTGTTTGCACTTCTCTAGGCCAAATCCTATAATGGAAGAGCTCATCTGTCCAACTGCTTTCTTTTTCACAAGTGCATATCATTATATCAGTCTCTGGATTTTCCAAAGAAAAAATACAAGTATTTGAGACTGTCATTAGTAGTAGTTCCTGCTTTTTCAATTCTATAAACATTGAGATAATTAAAATATTATTCTAAATCCTTTTGAAATAATAGTTTTGGTTTAGTTATTGTGTGTTAAGCACTTACTGTAGTAAAAATAAACACATTTCTATTTCAACTTATACAAGCAGGATATTATTTCCAAGGTCCTCAGGGCAGGGATTGTACTTTTCCTTGTATCTGCAAATTATTTATTGGAAGAGAGGCCCCATCCTCCTCACGGCTTCAGCATTAATACTAAGTGATGATCTTCATATGGAAAATATTGAATCTGAATACACAGAATTTTGTAAATACCAGCAACCTATTGTACAATCATGACAGCACTTTTCTTTTTCAGCTGCTCATATTTCTCTTCTTGGTTTTCCTACATCTCTTTGTTTAACTGACTGGAGGAGAACAAAGCAGAAAAACAAGAGCCTAAAGTTAATATCTGAAATGCAGTTGCTTGGAGAGATCTTTTCTGGTTTTCTATGAGGTGGCTAAAGGATTTATGTCCTGGTATGTTGAGCGTGATGAGTACATGCACTGCTGACTTTAGGAGGAATTCTGTCTCAGGTCTAAATCTTCCCTCAGCTTCACAGACCAGTCTCCACAATGTGCCTGCTGTGATCACCTATCTTCCCTTGGGAACAATGTTCCAGTGTTGTGGGACCACTGTGCTTGTGGCAGAGCTGTTTTTTGGCTGCCCCCATTGAGCCAGCCACATGCACAGGGGCCAGTCATGGTTAGCTCTGGAGCTGGTACACCTCCTTCTTGTGGCTTCAGGTTGCTGGGTTCACTTTTAACTCCTTTCCAAAGATGGCTCTTTCCTCAGGCACATAAGAACAGCTCACCCAGACACAAAGCTGGTAACGTGCTGCTTCTCACTGTGATTGTGTGAATCACAGTATCAGGAATAGACTGGCTGCTAACTAGTAGGAATACCAGTCAAACAATAACTGTGGAGGTAAACTGTGATTCGTGTGCTGGAGCTGTCTGTACACAGGGGCTTTGTGTTGGTGCTGTGCTAGGAGCATTCCTGATGAACTCTGCCTGTTCCTACAGGTTGATAGCTTCATCCTTTGCAAAATTCTTGCTTACTTGGTACATGGAGCTGAAATCTGAGGAAGGTTGAAGAAGTCCAAGAAATAAAAGCAGATGCAAAGGAATTGGTTTGGATATGTGGTTTTAGTGAGTGTTGCCAGCTTAGTTTCTATTTTACAACAAGCTTTAACATTGGATATATGTTGTATTTTTAGAAAAAGAAAATACGTGCTAGTACAAAGGAAAGTATGCCAAGATTCAGTAGGAATTATACTACCTTTCCTTCCTTGGTCTGAAGAAAGAAATAAACTAAAGTGATTCAGGCCTGGTTTTGATAATATAAGAGAAGAAATTCAGGGCAATCACAAAAGGGGAGAAAGTAACAGACATTATGAAAAGGTATTGGAAGAAGCAGCAGTCATTGCCAGCACTATACTATAAGTGAGTGCACTAGGTTATTTGGTTTATTTTAATGAAATGCTGTAAAAAGCAGTACCTTTTGTCCCTGGTTAAATATTTGCAGATTATATTTAGAAGCTGCTATCAGAGTAAAATTAAGAGATCCTACTATTTTGTATCTTGTATGTTTGCATAAACCATATCAGTTCACATTTCATAGGATTTGCTATCAAGAGAACCACAAACTGTTTAAATTCTTAACATCTGCAGCTTTGTCAGGTTTTCAGGGGTTACATGTCTGCGTAGACTTGTTTAACATAAGGAATTATGGAAACAATTAAATTTCTTCCCTATTTTCATTTCAGTGACAGGCTTCCAGTCCAGCTTTGCAATATGGTATTTCTTTGCATACAGCCAAAACAAGACATTCCACGGGAACAGAAAAATTGCCATTCTTCTTATCACCACAAGCATATGATATCTGCCATCAGCAGTTGTAAAAGTTTCCATTAAAATAAATATCAGAGAAATAAATATATCAAAACACTTTTAGACTAAGTCCCAGTAGGTGTATATTGCATGAGCACACACCAGTGTAGCTTGGGATTTTATTGATTTTCATTTTTTTTATTCATTGTGTTAAGCCTGCATTAAATTGTTTGTTTAAATATGTTCACATATTTACATGAAACTGCTCCACTTATGCACAACATACCTGCCAGTAAAAGTTAAATGTTGGATTCGTATTGGCTTATGAAAGATAGAATAAAAGCAACACGTTTCAACCTGCAAATTGTTGTCAATGATGCATTTTTAAAGGGTTCCCATGGACTGTTTCTTCATTGAAAGAAAATTATATTCTCTGAACTGTTATAAAATGTGAGGTTATTACAAATGTGAGGCTGCTGTCCCACAGCAAGGATCTAGCTGGCAACCTAGGCTATTTTCAAAAGCAGTAAAATCATGCATGATAAGAAAAATTCCTTAATGGTTCACCATGTCCTTCCACCTTCTAATGAAAAATTGTCCAGTACAGTGTATTTTCCATTACTTTGCCCTGTCCACTTTTTAATAACCCATGGGATATGGTCCTCTATAGTTTCCTGATGAAGTCTACTCTTAAGAACATCTAGTTACTACAGTCTTTTGTAAGTCTTTTGTAAGTCTGTAAATCCTCCTACGAGAATCCCTCTTTTCTCTTGTAGCGCTCTTCACAACTTTTCCCAGTGGTAGAGATTCTGAGCACTTGCCACTGTCATGACATAAGAAGAATTTACACTGCTCTAATTTGCCTAAGAGGAACTAGTCCTTTGTAGGTTGCATAGGACCCAGCTGGAACCAGTTAAACTTTTTTTAAAGCTTCGTTTTTACGCAGATCAGATCAGCTAGGGAAAGTCCTCTTTTTCATCTCATTAGCACAGGACAGCATATTTGAAATGTATCAGACAAAGCAAGAATATTAAAACTATTTTGTTTATTATAGCTTTCTCTTAATCATTGTTCTTCTATCTGTCAGCCTCTACAGAAAAATGCACTACCCATTGTCTTGATCCACTTGAGAGAACTGCACTGCCTGAGCAATGAAGAGAGAAAACCAGAAAAGAAAACTAGATTTGATTTGGGGCAAGTTGTCAATATTTTTAATACTGGCACATTGTTACTGTGTGTTGTAAAAATGCACATTTCCAGAGCCAGTCAGCTCTTGGATATGGGATTTACAGCAATGTGTGGAATGGCAGAAATGTATTCCTGTGCACACCTGTCTTGCACATTGAATGGCTGACTTAAACACCCATTATAAAATTCCTTCCAGTACATTCCTCCAGCTGTCCTTGTCCTACAGAACTAGTCTAAAAGATAGAATTAGGACTATTGGTTATGAAGTAACGCCTATGACTAATCTGTAAGATAATGTAATTCAGAGGTTATAAGTGATTTCCAGACTACCACAGGAGCCACCACCCCTGGTCAGACTACAAACCTGTCCAATCTACTTACTCCTTAGCTTCTACACCACTGTCTTTGAATTAATGTGAACCTCCATCTCAGCCTTTACAGAGTCATGGAATAACCTGGGTTAGAAGGGATCTCAAAGACCATCTAGTTCCACCCCCTTCTGTGGGCATGGACATCTTTCACTAGACTGGGTTTCTCAGAGCTCCATCCAGCCTCGTCTTGAATGATTCCAGGGATGGGCCATCCACAGCTTCTCTGAGCAACCTGTTCCAGTGCCTCATCACCATCACAGTGGAGACTTTTTTCCTCATATCTAATCTAAACATACTCTCTTTCAATTTGGAGCCATTCCCCTTGTCCTGTCGCTACATGCTCTTGTAAAACTACCTCTCCAACCTTCTTGTAGGCTCCCTTCAGGTACTGGAAGGCTGCAAGTAGGTCAGCCCAAAGCCTTCTCTTTTCCAGGCTGAACAAGTCCAAGGCTCTCAGCCTTTCCTCATAGGAGAGATGCTCCATCCCTCTAATCAGCTTGGTGGCCTCCTCTGGACTTGCTCTGACAGGTCCATATCTTTCTTAAGTTGAGGTACCAGAACTGGATTTAGTCCCACAGGTGGGTTCTCCATGTGGGAGAACAGAGTAGAGGAGCAGAATCACCTCCCTTGCCCAGCTGGCCACATTGCTTTTGACGCAGCCCAACAGCAGAGGCTGTGTTTGGCTTTCTGGGCTGCAAGTGCAGGTGTCCGAGTCATGTCCAGCCTCTCATCCACCAGCACTCCCAGATACTTCTCAGCTCTCTGTCTGTTCATCCCTCACCCTGGATTGACATGAGAGGTTGCCCCAACCCAGGTACAGCACCAGCACTTGGACTTGTTAAACCTGATGAGATTCCCATGGGCCACTTCTCAAACTTATCCAGGTTCCTCTGGATGGATCCCGTCCTTCAGGTGTGTCACCCACACCACTCAGCTTGGTGTCATCTGCAAACTTGCTGAGTTCACTCAATCCTTTATGTCATTAATGAAGACATTTAAAAACACTCATTCTAATACTAAACTCTGAAGGATACCATTTGTCACTTGAGTCCATTGGGACTTCAAGACATTGACCACTGCCCTCCAGATGTGACTGTCCAACAACCTATTCATCTAAGAGTTCACTCATCAAATCCATCTCTCTCCAATTTAGAGAAGATGTTGAGAGGCTCTGTATCAAAGACTTTACAGAAGTCCAGATAAATGCCTTATGGAAATCTAAGAACCATCAAAATACAAGAGCAGCTGTCTATCCAGTTTTTCACTGGTTTGAAAACTACTGATAATCCTAAAATAAGTTAAAGTCTGCTCAGTAACCTCAGGCAGTAGGAGGTTATTATTCTGTATGCTTGAGAACATGCCAGTTTGAGCATTTTTTGGAAGGTGGAGAAACTCAAAAGGTCTCATCCCTTTGTCCCTGCTGTTGAATCTGACATGCATGATCCAGCACTAGGAAACAGCTGGAGGACTGTAGGGTTGGGTTGCTCCTCTGCTTTGGCCTGGAAACACTCAGAGGCACATGTCCTCCTTCAAGCTGTCAAGTGAGACTTTTGCTCCAGAGGGAAATACTTCTGAATTAAAACATACTTATTCCCACCAGTACTTTTTTTTTTTCCAAGTGTAGCTTATTCTATCCCCCTGGGTAATTATCTGTCAATCCTTCTTTGTGCCAAGTGGAGGGCAGAGATGAAATACAGTCTGCTGCTGGCAGCAGAGCTGAAGAATATTGCCTGTGTAGCTGAAACAAAGAACTATCTCAGCTCTGGAGACACTGGTTCAAAACTGGTATAATAACTATGACTATCCCATATCCTTGATGTGAAGGACTTTGCCATCATCAAGAAAGGCTGTGGAGGAGCTGCTGCAGCCAACTGGAGGGATCCTCTGTGCAGCCTCTGCAGCACAACTGCAACACACTGTCAGGGCATGAGGACTTCTCCCAGTCCTCAGCAGCAGGTGAGAACAGGTTAGAAGAGCTTTCTATCCCATTTTTAGCCTAAAATATTTTTTCTGCTTGTTTTTCTCAGAGTTTCTACTGAAATTCAGCAGTTTTGGGTGTCCCCATGGGGCCTCCTGCCAGCCATAAAGCTGCCTTGTGAGTGGAGCTGCACCTCAGCCTCCTTTGCTTCAGCAATTGAGAGCTGTTGCTTTGCTTCAGCATGATGGAGTGGGGCTTTGTAATGAAACCAGCCCTAGTGGGTCAGAGGAACATTTGGCACATATGCCCTATTTCTAAGTTTTCCACTCCTTTTGTCCACAATTAAATGGTGATCAAAATCAAACCTAATTTAGTAATGTTTAAGATAAGTTGCTCCAAACCCAAATACAATTAAGGGGAGTTTTCTATTGATTTTGTTAATTTATATTGTTCTGGAGCTCAGATCAAAGTGGCAGACAGGAGAATATATATCTGCTATTTTTTCTGAAGTTTTGGTGAAAGAGGAGGCCAGTTTGTCTGTGCAGAGTATCTGAGCCTCTCACAGCACACAGTCCCTCCCTGTCCCTTCAAATTAAATTTGCTTCCTGCCAGTCTTGCCTTTTTTTCCAGGTGTAGGTGGGCTGGGGACTGTAAGCAACAGTAAAGGGGCCAAACCTTAACATGATTGCTATTTTCACCACTAACAGAAAGCAGACTTCCTAACCTTTTAAAAAAACCCTTTATCAGACCAAAATTCAGAGGAGGCATTTATCAACATACATAATGATTAATTAAGAGGAATAGAGTTCAACTGTGGTCCTTAATAAGATTATCTCTTATAGAAATACGTTTTCCATACTAATTACCAGATGTGGGAAGGAGTTATTCTCTTTCTACATGCAAACTTAACTAACAAAAGGTTCATGGAGCTGAGAAGAAAGGTGCAGAAAAGCAGAGTTTCCATCATTCTGCAGTAACATTAAGAGTCAGAGAAATTTGTAGTAGTCTTTAAACTATTTAACTTCAGGAGGAATTAAATTTCCAGGAAGTTGGGTTTGGGGCCAGGGCAGGGGTGGTGGAACAGAAGTTTTAAATGAGGAAAATATCATAAGTAGTTGGTTATATATCAAAAATTATTTTTATTATATAATAATGAGTAATAGTTGGAGATTTTTTAGCACCTGTAGTACTATTATAGGTATATACTTGTAAAGCAAATTTCCTTTTTTTCAATTGGAAAAGCTGCCTTGACTTGGTCGTGTTTCAACCTTTCTTCTCCTTCATCTATGCTCCTGTCTGGCCAACCTTTTGCCTACAGAATTTCCAGTTCTGTTCAGGGTTCTGCAATTATCAGGAGTTGATATTAGAAACAAATTATTATTACATTGGCAACATTTATGTGGTTTTTTAGAAGATCTAAAGAAATTAGAAAGAGCTCCTAATAAAATTGTTAAGGTTTTTTCTTGTTCTTGTTTGTTTGTTTCTCCAACAAATACAGTGATGTATTTCTGTAAATGAGGATTTTGTATATGATAGATATAGAAAAGAGGTAAGGCTTTTAACTTGCCAACTGCTTTGAGTTATTCCTGTCAATCCTTCTACCTAATCCATTACAATCTTTTCCTTGAATTTAAAACACTGGAAATTGAATTTAAGTTGCTGTGGCCAGACGCTTCTCATTACAAAAGAAATGGTCTTGAAGCAAAACCTTACCTCTGTATATGACTGTCCAGGATCCAGATCAGGACAGCAGGGTTCAGCTCAGCCCAGGCGGGATTCAGAGCTGTCTTTTTCATTTTCCTTCTTAACAGTGAAGTGGAGACTAGAGTGGGAGGTGCTCCTTTAGTACAGCCCTGGATGCCAGCACACACACACTATGGTCTTGTTTTGATGGTTTGTTCTCAAGCCTTAATTGAGAGATGGCAGCACAGAACATGTATTTCTCTGAAGAAAGCTTTAATTGTACTACTATCAGGAACTGGGTGTTCTTTGAAATATCTCCCAACCCTGAAAAAGTTAAGTTTTTCTTTTTTTTTTTTTGTCTTTTTTTTTTTTAGGGGATATTTCCCCCATGATATCTGAAGAAAAAGTGATGATTATAATAAGAGAAATTTAAGAGGTTTTTCCTATCTAGGGTCAGTGGTGACATCCCCATAAATCATGGGTAACCCTAATATAGGTACAACTGTTCCCATCATATTTATCTTTCACTCCACAGCTTATAGAAACCAAATATCTGTCATCAACAATTATTAATCATCCATTTACCCTGCTGAGATATCTAATAAAGCATCAAACACAGAGTTTGAACGCTAGAGAGAAGGAGAGAAAATGTAATCCAAATTTCAAAAGTAAAGGGAAGAAAAATCTCATGTAACATCTGTGCACCACATGTTCATAAATTACAGTGGGCCTGTGAACACTTTTTCTCTCATATATGTCATACAGATTTAATAGTTCATCATTTCATGAAAACAACATTATTATGTGCCATGTTTAAAAGAAGGTGTGATCATCTCTCCAGCAGCTCTGCTGCAAGCTGCTCTCCACTGAGGATGAGCTGCTGTGCTTCAGCATCTCATGGTGCCTCAATTTTTGCATGGAAAGCCCCTTCTTCCTGGCAAGACTGAGAGGAAGCACCTGAACTGCACCTCAGGAGGCTGGGCCCAAGTGATGACCTGTGACTCTCCAAGGAAATTAATATTTTGTGCTTAGACCACCAAAAAAGGCTGTTGGAATGTGGGAGCTTGCTCAGAAACAGGTCTCACCCTGAACACACCTTTCCACCAGTAGTGCATTATAGAAGACAGCTTTTTTAGCTTGAATAAAAAAAAAAAAGAAGAATATATTACACACTTAAGGTATTCTACAAGTTTTTTACATAATGTTAATCTAAATATGTGTGCTTCCATCTACTGAACTGAGACAGGCCAATGGTGTACAAAGGAATATGCAGATAACCAGGTTTGCTCCTGCCTTTTATTTCTGGTGAAATGTATCCATCTCTGCATTAAATCTATGTGCATCAATACATCCCAGCTCTTGGGCTGACTCTGCACATCCACAAGAGAAATCCAAGTATTGTGTCTTGTAAACATTTATTCCAAGATGCGGAAGTTTAGATGCAGAGCTAGAAACATAAGAGTGATAGAGAGAAACAAGTCTGATGAAAGGAAATTGTGCTTTTCTATTATCTCCCATTCTTAAAATAACCTTCTTCCCCACCAAAAACTTTGAACATCTTAAAGAAGAGGTAGAACCTAAAATATGCAAGGGTTTTCCCCAAACAGATATGGTTAAGTGGCAATAAAGAATTTGGAGACTACAAGCATTCCAGGAGTAGTGTGCTGAGCACACTGGTAAGTTTGACTCCTTAGAGCCTAAAATAGCTAAACCTAATTTACTTGTAATATGCAATTTTAGAATCATGTTCAAGAAAAATCCAGTTTTGAAACACTTTTCAGCTTGAGAAATTTCCACAGTTTCTCTTTTTTTCTGCAGATGATTGTTCTGATTTCGGAAACTAAAAGATGTAAGAGGCACAAACCCAATTTAAAGCATTTCAGATTGTTATCCCAAAGAAGTCACAAAGGCACTGTCTTCCTCTGCTTAAGTCTTCATTTAACAAAGTGCTTAAGCACAAGCTTATGGAATCATTTAAGCAGAAGTTGTGTCAAATTTGGTAGGCATTTTTGTTTGCTATCCAGTCCTAGCAAGATATTGATTTCTATGTAATAAAATTACTTCATTAAATCACAGCCTCATATTTCTCTTCTGAACTCTTGAGACAGCTACTGAATTTAACAAAAGGCCATTAGCTGCAGCCCAGGGCAGGCAGTGCCTTGTTAGCACAAAGATGCCTTTCCCAGCTGACTTATCCAAAGGTTCTGAACCTGCCAGGGAATTTAACTGGATATTGCCTGTGATGAACTGTCAAAGCAAGCAAAACCTGTGATCTGCGCAGGGGCAACCAGCCAATGGATTGACTCCCTCAAACCAGCTTAAAACAGGAGGCAGATGTTGGAACCAACTTTTTGGAAATTGGGTTTATCTGCAGCTGCACAGTGGAATACTTCCAGTTGCTCCAAGTGCATTTTTGGAAGCATTTTTGGAATAAGAATTTAAAAGAAAGTATGAGGCCAGAAATCCTTAGCAGGCCAAATTTCAGGTTTAAAGGTCACTGTAATTGTCAGAACAAATAATAATCTTTTTGATTTGTCTTTTTGTTTTTCAGAGATGGAAAAGACAGTGGCCGTGTTTCCATAACGAGCAAAGTGAGATTGTAGCATTTCTGTTTTCCCAGCAGGAGCCATTTTCCTGTCTCTCTTTCCACTGTACTGATGACAGGTGAGCTGGGATGCTGCTGTCTCCTCATCCTCCAAATGCTCGATTCTGGAACATGTCCTGTGAGTCTGCAAAAATAAACCAATTGGGATTTTGTCCTGGGAAAATGCAGAGTAGAAATCAGGCCTGTGGTGAACGTGAAGAACTTCTGACTCATGCCTAATTCGATCTTATCAAAAGCTTACTGAGAATCCTAGGCATATGGTGCCAGGAGATCTACAGGATAGGAACTGTGTGTTCAGGAAACTGATTTCAAATAGGAAACAGAAGTTCGTTGATACAACTGCACTGGAGATAAAACAGGTGGGAAAATAGACACGTTTCTGGATGTGGCTTTGTTCCCAGTTTAGCTCCAGGTGCAAGAAGGAGTTTTGTAGTTGGTGACTGACTGCATCCCAGACAATTTCTGATGTTGCTGGACAGCCCAGCCCTCCTGTCAGCATCATGAGAAGGATGGGGCCAGAACAGATTTACCATGCAGGAGATGAGTATGAGTAAAACCCACAGCAATTCAGCTGTTCTGATTTTGTTGGTGTAGGACTGTGACGATGCATTTTGCATGGATAAGGTACTTTACATGGAAAATCCTGAGCAGAGATTGTGTGGAGCATGGACTCACTGAAATGGTGAGAGCTGCCTGTAAAAAGGAGCTCTGAATGTCCTTTCCAGTATTGCCCACAGTGTAACTCCAGAGAAGTTCATGCCTCTTCCTCCTGATGTGTCTCAGGGTGGCATTGACTCAAAACCAGTTTGAAGTGCTTTGTGTCCTGCAGCTGCAAGTCCAGCCAGGAGAACATGCTGGCTCCTGGGATGTGCTGTGCTGGAAGGTTTAGTGTGAGACTGAAAGATTGCAGACGTAATCACAAGTGGTCAGATCAAAAAGTAAGGTGAGAGAAGCATTTAGTCCACTCCTTAAAAAGATAAAATATTTCTCTTCAGCCATGGAAAAGAAAAGAGGATCAGATTAATACCTATTGTATACTGAGCTCAAATGCATTAAAAAATCAGTGTTTGATCACACCTCTGTAAGATGAGACACAGAGATGAGTGAACAGCACTGAGGTCTCTGTAGCTCAGTGGGGTGGAATCCAAAGTTTCATTTTTAATTTTCCAGCAGTGCAAAGTTTTCCAGCATTTTGTAATCTCAGAATGGAATTTTGAGCTGTCATTGCACTCCAAATGGGTTCAAAGATTCTCCCAAGGAAAAGAAAAAAAGATTTTAAAATCATCTGTGTTTCTGTATGTCTCACAAGCCCCAAAAATTCTAGATTTTATAATTTAGGAAAAAAAGTTGTATGAATTTGAAATACCTCATTCAGTTCTATGCTACATATTTTTAATTTTTATGTATTTTATCATTTTATACAATTTTGCAGGAAGTAAAAGTGAATAATGTCAATTTATGGGAATTCATGTTTCCAGATAAATAATAAAGGAGAAGTAGATGTTTCTGTCTCGTAATTCTGGGAGTAATAGCTAAGCTTATTTCACTTTACCTATGCACGGGAGTAGAAATATTTCACAAAAATATTTTTTTATTAAAATGTTGCTTTGGATTGTACCCAAATACTTCCTTTAAATTTCACTATGATAAAAATAATATTGAAGGTATTGTAAAATTTAATGTAAATTATGAACATAATTTTTGTATTGTATTATATTAATTTGAATTTTTCTAAAATTTTAACTTTTGCTGTATTCACATATAGTAATCATAATATGCATTATGCAAATACAGTATCCATGTATCCAACTGTTTCATTAACAAACACAAGATCTTTTGGCTTAAGAAGCAAGTAAAAGATGTTTCAGTAAAAACTTAGTGTACTTGATGATGATATTTTTAAGGATTCTGAAAATGTAAAGTAGCTCTTCTGCTTTTAATAAGGCTTAATAAAATAATGCAAAATAAAATGTCAAACAAAACATCACAAAATTATATCTTGGAACCCTCTAAATGATAGATTTCTAGCATGAAAGCAACTGATTTGTACTTGCAGGTTTTGTGAATTTTTGTCCAGTTGAGTTTTCCCAGATATTGCTGGTGTCAGCAAAATGGCATTTACTTTTGTGTGAGTGTTAATAGACAAATTCATTTTTGAAATTCTAAGTAGAGATTGGGAAAAAAGGTGCTTTTTCTTCAGTCTTGTTAGGCAGTTTAGAAAAGATAAAATTACTTCTGTCTCTTGTGAATTAACTTCTTGATCTTCCCATCAAAGCAACTGCAGCACTACCAAATTTGACATTGCTGCATGTTGAGTGATAATCTGGCGTTTAGGAGAATCAGTAGAAGGGCCTGTGGTGCTGGGAGACATGTGATTTCCCAGAACACAAAACTTTTACTTGAGAAAGCTAAAACACATGGAAAAAAAAAAAAAATCAAGAATTTGAACATATCTGGGACTCCAGCTGAATTCACTGCTCATCCTGTATTTTTTTTGTTTACCTTTTTTAAGATATCCATGGGCATGCACATCAGAGGAGTGAAAGGAATCTCACAGAGAAGGCAGGATGGCAAGAGGTTCTCTTTAGCCCCTGAATGTTTGGCAGAAAAAGTCCCAAACAGGCCAGGATTTCTCCAGGAGAAAATTTTCTTCCATTAATTTTTGCAGCAAATAAGGGAGTTGAAGAACATGGAAATGCTTGGTAGAAGACACATGGCTATGGTGCCAGGTGCAGAAAGCCATCTGTAACTTTGTTATGACTTCTTCCTTATTTCTTAGGCTTGTCCAGAGAATTACTTAACAAAGGAACAGCAAATAGGTGTGAGAGAAAGAAAAGCAGGAAGAGGCCACACCTAACATCACAGAGTAAGACTTTTTTCTAACTGCTATTTCAAGTTGGATCCTCAAATCCTTCTTCCAGGCATTCATTTTGTAGCAAATAACCCTATCAGAGAAGAAAGATATGTGTGACTATAATGTGCAGGCAAAACTGTGCATAGATGAGGCATAAAAGGATTCTGGATTTTGAGGTCTACAAAATCAGTTGAGTTTTATTACAATATGTTTTTCTGGTTTATTTGTTCGAGAGGAGAACATATATTAAATGTGAAGATCCTATATATATATATATATATACATA